>JAYEAL010001108.1:0-10768 GCA_036419045.1 Scirpophaga incertulas | reverse complement strand
AAAACCTTTCAAACCAGTTTGAATCATTGCAAAGTCAAATTGAATTATTGAATGCTGACACTTTGTCACAGGACTTGATGAACGGGATGATATTGATCAGACAATATACCTAGAGTTGCTTGATGGTAAAAACACAAAGAGGCGTTGTACGAAGACCGTTAGTTCAACTATGCCCACTGTTGGCACCTGATGACATCTAATGTTGAAATACTCCTATTTTCAACGGGCGGAGGATGTTGGCGCCTACGCTATCTGTTCAAGCCAATCTTACTCGACATTTTTCCGCTAATACCTTGCAGGAACAAAGTGACATCGTATTAAATAAATTTTAGCACTACCATCATTAATAAAATTTTATATTACTTCTTCTACACGTAAATTGCAAATGACACTTGCATCATTTATTAGTTGTAAACCCTTTAAATACATAAAGTTATTGTAAAATATTCTGGGATTTCATTTATGTCCAAATACGAGACAAAGGTCATCATATTAAAAGTTTTGGTTTATATAGACTTCCTAGATAAGCCCTGGAACGCTGTTGCCTTACCTCTGGAGGTGGGCGTTAATGTCTGCGACACAGTTCTGAACTATTGCAGACATTATCGTTTTACTTTAAGTTTATTGATATATTATTGCTTATGTTCCAATAAAAAAAAAAGTCTACGGCAGTACTTTTTATATCACTTTATTGAAGACATTTATTTAACACATCGGAGAGTCAGTGATGCTATTGGTTCTCAGTAATACTCCTCGAACCGGAAGATTTGAGAGGACGGAGTTTGATCCTGCCTCGAACATGTGTATCTTGTGTATTCCAAATATCTTACTGATGTAGGTAGTCTGAATATATTTGCGGAGAAATTCAAAGGGTGATTGATGATTTATTTACTGAATAATGTACCAATAAACTGCGGTTTATTTTACTTCCTTTTTTCTTTTTACTAAGGAAACGCAAACAGCCACAAAGTACAAATAGAAATCCATAACACAACAGTCGGCAATATTGTAGCCCACAACGCCCGCTTGTTACTCAATTAACAATTACACAAACACACAGTCGCGAGCCGCTGAATAATATTACCAGTATAAAAAAAATAAATTCAGTTGTGTAACAAAGCGGCACACAAAAACAAGATTATATACTATAAAAATTTAAAGAAAAAACCTTTTTAAAAACAAGCTTTTATTATTTGTTTATAAAATGAACTAAAAAGTTAAAAATAAATTATTAACACTAAAACTTTTCACCATACATAATTATTCAATCTCGTCCCCCCTCTTTATCATAGACCCATTTATAAATAAAAGCGTGTTACATTTAATACAACACCAACATTTTCCTCAAGCTATCACAATGTAACCCTGTAATGTTGTTTTTTAAAAAGTTTTTTTTCTTTAATTTTATTTTTAACTTTTTAGTACCTCTACAGGCTTGCTGAGAACAAGCCCTTTCATTTGATACCCATATTGTAGGAACGAATAAAAGAAAATTATCCGCTATTTTTGGTGTTCCGCCGTATTGGATTAAGAGTGACGTAACATTATTTTTTCTAGTTATTCTTGGCAAGCCCTTTATTTTGATACCCATATTGTAGGAGTGCCATTAAAAATAATTGGTCCGCCATATTGGATACGCCGCCATGTTGGATTTAGAATGACGTCACATTATTTTTTTCTAGTTATTCTTGGCAAGCCCTTTTATTTGATACCCATATTGTAGGAGTGCATTAAAAATTAATTGTCCGCCATATTGGATACGCCGCCATTTTGAATTTAGAATGACGTCACACAGTTAATCATGCATTGTCATCCGAACTAAACGTATACCAAATTTCAGCTCAATCGGAAACCGGGAAGTGGATCAAATTAAGTTGCAAGATTTGATTACAGAACGACAGACAACGGGACAGGTGAAACTAAATAAAATCTTGTAAAAACATTTAAATAACGCATAGAATCAACAACCAGGTCCTGGAAGATAGACTGCTGATACTGCTGAAAAAAAAAAACCTGCTAAATTAACAACAAAAAGTTAATCCGAGAGAGCCGTTCATAGTGAATTGCTACCATAACAATTTTTTTATTGTCAAATGAAATCGACAATTAGGTAGATTCAGCAACAATAATATGTTGCCTAAAAACAATTGTGATCTTGTGCCATATCACACACCCATATTAGTTACTCCAACAATTTAGTTTTGTCACCATAAATATTCCCGTTTTGCCATGATTAAGAACGGACATGAAGCAGGTTGGTGAATCGTTGGGGTACCCACGAAATATCGAATTCCAAATGATCCAATATCAAAATATTATCAGTGTATTTCGATATTCGATCATGTTGGAATTCGATTATTTCGTAGGTAACCCCAACGATTCACTCAACCTGCTTCTTGTCCGTTCTTAAATCATAGCACTAGTTGTAAATTGTCTTGCTTTTAAATTCACATTAAATAGAGAGCAGAAGTATTTAGTGTTCACAACCTTGATTTAAAGTATATTCCGCCATTGTGCTACACCGACACAATACGCGCCCGCTCAGTCGAACATTCGCGAAGGAAATGGACGAGCCGAGCCGAGTCCTGCGTATATAAAAAGTACCTTACTTTGTGTCGGCGCCCGAGTGAAATGAAACTACTACTCGGAAGTTGTCAGATAACACTAATTTATTTGCTAAGCGAACAATCTTAAATATTGTTAGTTTTGAATATTGTTCATCCAGCATCGTAATAAATAAACATGACAACAACTTTAGCTTTGTTACAGATTATTTTGTCATACTCTAAACACTAAAGTTAATATTCGAACAACAGTCGCGGTTGCTGTCTTAACAACGTTAATAAACATTGTTACTTTGTTCAGATTTCCGAAGCCGCAGGAACAATAAATATCTAACAATAAAAAAATTGCAGAGGACACTATGAGACCTTTGTTATTGTGTGTCAAGTGTTTTGTTGCAGTTACTGTAATTATTCAACAAAGCTTTTATGGACACTTTGTTAGCCATTTTTTTTTTCTCAGTGTATCTCTAAATCAGTTTTAGGACCACACCTTTACAAATGGACAAATAATCTGACAGTGTACATATCGCGCTTAGTACCTTTTTTTTTTTTGTTCCCCTGAGGAAAATGCATTAAATTGCATACCCTGGCTGTGGCGAGCCGGCGGTTATGTGGGGCTCTCCTCCCCAGAAGGGGGAGGCCTACCCACTAAAAACCTCAGGGATGGCCTTCCTTAGGCATGTAGGGAGCCCCGGGAACATCAAGCCACTTCCGGGAACCCCCAGCCTCCGCTCCCCTGCCTAGAGGGGAGCCCTCCTCGGGGGAGGCTACACTACCCCCCGGTCTCCTCCACCGACGACGCCCACCGGCCACGGAAGGGGCGTGGTCCATCCCGGTCGCCGTAGCAGTCACGACTTCCTCGCGCCCGCCGCGACCCGCGGACCTACAAAAATTTGATCCTGTCTGAGCGTATGTGCATGTGAGATTCTATGTAAGTGACTGGACCCACGGCACAAGATAAAAATCCTAGTTTGAGACCTACGTTTTCATTAAAAACATACATATATGAGAAACATACAGATTACTTACCAAATGATAAATGATCACAGATAGATATAAATTATACTTCATACGCAAAGAAATATTTACTTATTACAAATAGATTATGTATCAAAAAGGCTTTCATTTAATAATCACCGTCACTATGATGTTAGAAAGCTCTCATGTTTACGTTTTACACGAGCATTCTTACTGTCTATTGAAAGTAAAGCAGGGGGAATGATCCAAAATACTATATTGACTATCGGGTCTAAGCTCCACGCGGCATCCTTTGTAATGCGTCGGTATCGTTTGATAAGAAGTGGCACGTGCCAAGATGGCGAGATACACAGGCAACTGCACCTAAAAGAATGAGCTTTAGGAATTTTTTTGTGGGGAAACGCTACCGATGTTCGGACTACTCGTATTAGTGTGGTACTGAGAGGCATTTTTTTATATATATGTCTACTCCACGGACTCGTAGTCCGTGCTTTTTTAAACTGTCCTCGTTTGGATCTACTACGTACTGTCCGCACAGCGTCATATTATCTTATAATACAATTCCGTGACTTAACATTAATGTGAGTTGCTCAGCACTTACTTATCTAACAATAGTACTTACTTATCTAATAACTATCCAAATATATACCTACATACAACCATTTAACAATACACTTAATTTCAATACTTTATACAATAAAATTAATTAATCTTATAATAATAAGCTATCCTAACTAACATTACATTAATAATTAAATTAACCCTGCAAGAGGCAATTTAACACCTTTAGATAAGAAATTTTACACAAATTGATTTAATGGCAATTGCGTTAGATTATATTTTATTCTTATTTATTTTTTTAACAAAATAAGTTACATATATACAATTACACTGGAAACATAGTGCCACTTAATTCTCTAAGGTTTGTGTGTGACACATCCCAACTAATATTATAAATGGTACGAAAGTAACTCTGTCTGTCTGTCTGTTACGCTTTCCCGCTTAAACCTCTCAACCGATTTTAATGAAATTTGGTACAGACAATCTTTAGACCCTGAGGCAAAACATAGGTTTTAACTTTTTATTTCGAAAAAAGGGATGAAGGGGTTGAAATAGAGGTTGAAAGTTTGTTTGGGATATCTTAATTTTAAAAGATAAAACCATAAAACTTTATATTTAAGCACTTGATAAAAAATCATTAAACATTTGTTCCAGCATTTTTGAAATATCACTAGGGGTGAAATAAGGGTTGAAAGTTAGTATGCAAGTTTGTCAAATATCACGTCATAAGAAACAAAAAATCGTTTGTTCTAGCATTTTGAAATTTTTACCAGTGTGGGGGTGAAATAGGGGTTGAATTGAAGATAAGACCATGAATCTTGGTATTTTAGACATAAGGGACCAGGATTGAGAAAAACTAATTTCACACGGGCGAAGCCGCGGACGGAAGCTAGTATAGTAGTAAAATTTACATTTATTTGAGGTATTTTTGAAACAAATGACATATTATAAAACACAAAATTCATATAAACATCATAAAATAAAGCAATTATAACATCTTTATATATTTCGTATGTACAAATAACTTATGTGTAGGGAATCTTCTTTAGGCTGATATTTTCCTCTACAGTGAAAATACACAGGTCAAACTAATAAATGGTTTATTGTAAATACTATATTCTATATTAAACACATTTTCTGTAGGTTTTCCCTAGCATACAATTTTCAATATTAATCGATAACAAAATCTTTGTTTCCATGGCAATGTCACTAAAGTTCGAAACGTAACATCAATAAAGTTTATGACATTATGTATGTATGTAACACTATATATTTAATAACAATATATATCTTCACTTGAAACTACAATTTATTTTAAAATGTTAAATAAATGTGTATATATACATATTATTTTTTATCATTTTATTAAATAAATTGTACTTAATACATTCATACATATACTTATACATCTTTCCCTTGGGGGTGGGCAGAGATCACAGTTTTCCACTTGCTACGATCCAAGCATACTTGCCTAGCTCTCCACTTACTACAATACTTTCACGCACACTCTTGGCTACGACTACTCTTGACCTGACCTTCCTTCAGTATATCTAATGGATCTGAGTATCCCTGTGTAGGTCGTCCACCAACTGGCCTATTTCCAACCAGACCTGAAATATATGTGGTATTAATTCAATATCCTGAAACTAGCTCTGCCATTTTACTCAACAATATTTAACGCAAAAATTTTGCTAAAAGTTAAATATATCTACATATTTAAATATATTTTATATATTTAAGTCAACTTATATATATAACTTTGTAACTTTGTATTTTTATTTGTAACTTTGTTATTTGCAGAATGGAAAAGAAATCATTTTAAAGCCACACACTTTTATATACTAAAATAAATTTAATTTTAATTTTTCTAATTATAGATGGTCGTATTATTTCAAATTTTCTTGTGATCGAAACACAAAGCGATGCAAGTTGATTGAAAAATGCAGCTACCCTTAAATTATCCAAGTTGGAAAAATATGTTTCCTCTTTTTGTTCCATAAAAATATGTTTTTTTTTATAGGATTGTTCAGCAAACGAGCAAACGGATCACCTGAAGGTAAGCGATAACCGTTGCCCATGGCAACACCAGAGGAATCACAGATTTTTTTTTTTCCTCAGGAGAGGAGCTCCATCATCATCATGAAAATCCATCATGGATACCACGCCAACAGGCAAGCAGGATGCTTGATTATGTCGGACTCCTGGTACTGTCGAGGCGGCTCGACTACACAGACCTACCGACTAAACTCAGCCTAGCCTTGGTCCTATTGACCCTACTGGCTTTATTGACGAGAGGGCCGCACCTCAGGAGAGGCACGGTAGCGCACCCCATGTTGAGTATATGCGCTAGAAGAAGGCACGAATCTCCAATGTGGGACCGGCCTGTATTGATAAGAACCTAATCATGGCTAAGCAGAAGGCTGCCGTTTAGGCGTTGACAAGGGGGACGACGGCTCAGACGCCCGCTTGCAGGTCTAGAAGTTCTGCGTGAGTTGTTAGGGCGGTCGCTAAGGACATGTCGCGTCTACGTATCCTCTGCCGTATATGACTAGTGTTGCCTTGAGACGCTCACAGTGTGGTGGATTGACGGGTAAACTGATTCGCGTATTAGCGGGTGACGTGCTCTTCCGCGCTCTAAAGAACGCTTGGAGCACTCCTTAAAGTGTTGTTGAATGGTAGGGAGTTCGAAGTCCCTGTGCAAATCAGCATTACGGACATAGTATGGGGCATTGGCCATTCTACGCAATAGTTTGCTTTGAATGACCTGTAATGGTTGAAGGACTTGCGGCTCAGCATGTGCGAAAACCGAGCTCGCATATGAAAAAACTAGCCTTATGCAGACCTTGTATAGTGTGCGTTTGTTCCTAAGGGACATTGGACTGTGCCTACCTAGCATCGAATTGAGTCTTGATATGGAAGAATTGGCATTTCGCGCCACCCTTTTGACATGCGCTCGGAACTCGAGCTGCCTGTCTAGGGTGACACCTAAGTACTTTGCAGTACGCGTGCCAAGGTATGGGCTTCTCCTGGAAGTTGAGAAGAGGGAATCCAGTGGGTACCGGGTCCAACCTGCGGGTAAGAGTCACAGATGCGTTTGCCGGCCTTTTTAAAGGAATAAGGGGGGAGGGTTGGGCCTCTGGTACCCTCACTCACTCGGCGAAACACAGCGCAAGCGCTATTTTACATCGGTTTCCTGTGAGGCCGTGGTATCACTCCGGTCGAGCCAGCCCAATTCGTGCCGAAGCATGGCTCTGCCAACTGATGGCATATATAAAAAACAGCACGCACTTCTTATATTGTATTGTCATCAAAATGTAAAAATGTACGCAAGATTTTAGAACGATAGAAATTTCGATTACAAGATTCATAACAGGTATAAATAAAGAAACCTTATAATTAAGGTACTTGATTTAATAAAATTACATGAGTACAGTTCGCTGGAGCGAAACGAAGTATTGCAAAAGTTATGTTCATTAAAAGTTGGTGCAGATTTGTCGGCGAGGCAACAATGGTTGCCATACAACAATACTCGTAGTACAAGTGGGCAAAGCGAAGGTTTAATTCCGGACCCGAAATTAAATGCGTCCGGAGCAAGCAGACCTGTGCTTAACACAACTCAATAACTGTACAAATTCATTTGTAAAAGTTTCACTGATTTTGTTATGAGCTTTTGAAATGTCTAACTGGTATGTAAGCATTATTTAGTAATAGACGACAGTCGTTATAAAGATGTTTTTTTGTGTCGCCTTCCGTCAAAGTAAAGAATAGCGATTCTTTAAGGGATGATTTTTGGTTAATATTTGTCATGTTATAAATGCAATATGCAATGTCTGTAGTGTAGGCATGGGTGGATAGATTTTAACAAAATTACAGACTTTTGAAAATATCTTATCACAAAACATTTTTGATTAAGCTGTCAGAATTCAGTGTACACTTTCTTTTTATTTATTACTAGCTGACCCGGCGAACTGCGTACCGCCTTAGCGTAGCTTTGATGCACTACTTTATTTTGTATAGTTGACCTAATGCTCTTTTAATATAGTCTATGGCTGTGAATGGCGTTGACATTCGTATAAAAAAAAATTGACATTCGTAACGCGCGTTTTTTAAAATATGCAAAATTAAATGTATACTTTTCAATATTTCTGAGAGATTTTCTTAATTTTTTTTTTCCGTAAGAACCATCCTTGGACTTCCACAAACATTTAAAAAAAGAATTATCGAAATCGGTTCAGCCGTTCACACGTGATGCCGTGACAACGCGAAACGGTTTCATTTTTATATATATAGATAGACTAGCGACCCGCCCCGCTTCGCATGGGTGCAATGCTTATGTAACTATACCTACTACAAAATGTCCTTGTACACAACGTTCATAGCTTTTTTGTAATTAGACAATACAAACATTTCATTAGAAACCTCTAAAGGACATTGTTCCGGCTCCATACATGTTCTGCCTAAGAACCGTTCGAATCGAAAGTGACTTATATAAACTCTTAAAATTATATGGAATCCTATGAAATAAGTTTTCATGAACGGACACTTCTTATGAGGTTATAAATAAAAAATAACCAACCTTGCGTGAAATATCAGAGTAGTAATGTCAAAGTAATATTAACAATACTATGTACAGCTATATATGTTCTCTTCTAGAACTAGGAAAGGACTACTCTACTAGATACTAGGAAAAGAGATAGTACCTAGTCAAGTTTAAGAACGGACACAGATAAGGTATGAAGTACACCAGTGTTACCAATTACGAAAACTATAATACTTGAATGCCAAGCTAGAAATTCGCAATTTCGCTTAAAAAATATATAATACTAGTTTTTTTCTACCTACTAAACTAATTTTAATAACCGACTTCAAAAAGGAGGAGGTTTTCAATTCGATCCGTATTTACCGAAATCGCGAAAACTTCCGAAACTGGCAGCACTGGCTGACGGAAACATTTTATACGGCATCAATAATTGTGACCCAACTTTTTGTTTGGAATTCATTTATTTGAAGTGTCAGTGGAAAACTAAAATATGTTTCAAATAATATAAAAATAAATAAAAATTATAGTATAATTATATTCACATCGGTTCTTAGGCTAAAATTGAACAATGTCCTTTATCAGAGTTTCTCTACTATATTATGCATGTATTACAGTACATATAAACCTTCCGTAAGAATCATTCTATCTTTTTTTTTTTTTTTTTTTATGTGATGGGGCAAACGAGCAGACGGATCACCCGATGGTAAGCAATTACCGCCGCCCATGAACGCCCGCAACACCAGAGGAGTCACAAGCGCGTTGCCGGCCTTTTAAATGGGAGTACGCTCTTTTCTTGAAGGTTTGGATATCGTAACGCTTCGGAAACACTGCAGGCGACAATTCATTCCACAGTTTAGCTGTGCGAGGCAGAAAGTTTCTAGAGAAACGCACAGTGGTGGACTGCCAAGTATTGAGATGGTGAGGATGGAAGGTTTGTCGCGTGGAACGATGTCGGAAAGTAGTTGCAGGGATTAGTCCAAATAATTCCTCTGAGCATTCTCCGTAATAAATGCGATAGAGTATGCAGAGAGAAGCTACATCTCTACGCAATGCCAAAGGGTCAATCTATTCAAAAAAACCGCATCAAAATCCGTTGCGTAGTTTTAAAGATCTAAGCATACATAGGGACAGACAGACGGCGGAGAGCGACTTTGTTTTATACTATGTAAAGATTCTCATACGATCAGTTTTCGGTTCTTTACTGATATTATTGTGAAGAAAATTACAGTTTTTTGAATAACTTGTCATTCCATTGTATAGACTGTTAGCTATTGACTGATAAAAAGTTATATACATTTTTAACAATATTCTAAAAAAATGTCATTGAGTTAGTTTTTATAAATTAAAAGAGCATATTTAAAAGGCACTCATTATTAGTAACGATATAATAAAGTAAGTGATTATAAAAATGATCGCACTATTTAAATGGGTTAGACATTGAACCGAGTCTTCTAACAACATATTTCAATCAAATTACTCTATATTTTATAGCCTCATCATTTCAGCAGAAATACGCCGATATATACTGCCGATACCCAGAGGAATCCACGTCGATCGATCGTGCGCGGCATTCAGCATCTTCTTACAATTTTCACAAAATAATCGGTCTATCTTATACAATAGCATGCCAACGCAAACGCTTCATCTCGCGGCATGAGCCTGACATTAGAGGACCTTCGGCTCCAACGATCATGATTACCGCGAAGAAAGTGCCTGCCACTACGGGTTCACAAGTTTTTGGATTACGTCGCTAATGCTGGTTTTACGATACGCTATAATCATTTAATAGATTTTTATTGACAGTATAATATTAAACAGGGCAGGACTACGTCTACTAATGTCATTTTTGAATTTCATATGTACATTTGATCGACTTTTCTACGATAGGCGAATTTTTTTTTTGAGTAATCTGCGTTATCTGAGAGGTTAGTCAAACCAACCCGTAGTATCGAGTTTTTCAGAGCCGGGCGTCGGGATCGTATTACTCCAGAGTTATTACTTTTCCCTTGGGTGAGGGTAGGTTAAGAATCCTCACAAGCAGCACGAGCCGTACCCAGGATAAGTGCCGTGGGAATCATGCTGCTTTCCATGTCAGGAGTGGTTGCTCCACCGATATGACCCGGAT
>JAYEAL010000557.1:0-21302 GCA_036419045.1 Scirpophaga incertulas | reverse complement strand
ACTTTATACAATAACAATAAAGCTCAATTCGACTGTACGTTTTAGTTGGAAAACGTTTGCATGGGAAAATAAAAGGGCTGTTTTTAGGGCATTTCCGATAATTATTCGAATTTTCTTCATTGTAAAAACCCTCCTTGAACTTCAACGAACATTTAACAAAAAAGAATTGGCTAAATTGGTCCAGGCGTTGTTGAGTTATGAGCTTACCAACACATTTTGCGATTCATTTTTATATAAAAGATTTCATACATGTACAATAAGATTCAGTCACAATGTGATATCAAACATCGCACGCTACATGCAGTGAAGAAGATAGTCCTGGATTGGGACATGTACATGTCCCAATCCACTCCAGTACTATCTTCTTCACTGCATATAGTTAAGAGTATGTTAAGAGTATCTACATAGATGATAGCTACTATATTTTACATTACACCATTTTTATGATTACACCATGTTAAAACTGCATTTACATAAACACGCTTAATTTCAATATTTAGTTATCCTTATTTAATTTTTTTAATATGAATTAATCATTTTATTAATATATCACATTTTATTTATTGTAAATGTAACTAAAATAATTGTTTAATAAATCGATAACATGTAGATTTTCTACCGTACAGGCAATAACCTTTTTTTTTTTTTTGTTCCCCTAAGGAAATGCATTAAATTGCAAACCCCGGCTGTGGCGAGCCGGCGGCAGTTATGTGGGGCTCTCCTCTCCAGCAGGGGGAGGCCTACCCACTAAAAACCTAAGGGATGGCCTTCCTCAGGCATGAAGGGAGCCACCGGGAACTTACCCAGCTACTTCCGGAAACCCCAGCCTCCGCTCCCCCGTCAATACAGGGGAGCCCTCCCCGGGGGTGGCTACACTACCTCCCCCGGTCTCCTCCACCGACGACGCCCCCCGGCCACGGAAGGGGCGTGGTCCATCCCGGGTCGCCGTAGCGGTCGCGACTTCCTCGCGCCCGCCGGCGCCGCCTCCTTCGAGCCGGATCGGCCATCTCCCGACCCCGCTCGGCGGCCTCCTTCTGGAGCATTACTGCGTATAGGCAATAACCTAGTGAGAAATCTTGGCAATATGTATATTTTATATGAGAATGATGCTTATAAAGAAAGAATAAATGTGTTATATGTCGTGGCGACTATGACTATGCACTTGCTATCCAGGTGGACAGTCTTTTCTTGTCAATGTACAAAAAATGGTTTTTAATTCTATAACTATTATATGAAATTTACTTTCTTCGTGATTTGATGTATTTAGCTTCTTCTAGATAGATAAAATTGTTATTTGTTTTACTAAACCCGGGCGCGCGCAATAACTCCAATATAAACAAGGAGTTATCTATACTAATATAATAAAGAGGAAAGATTTGTTTGTTTGTTTGTTTGTAATGAATAGGCTCCGAAACTACTAGACCGATTTCAAAAATTCTTTCACTTTTGGAAAGCTACATTATCCCCAAGTAACATAGGCTACTTTTTATCCCGGAAAAATCGACAGGTCCCACGGGATGCGCAATAAAGGCTTCGCTCAAAAACTACTGCACAGATTTTCATGCGGTTTTCATCAATAGATAGAGTGATTGTTGAGCAAGGTTCTGCGGTATTTTTTATCTCGGAAAAACGGATAGTCCCACGGGAAGCGCGATAAAACCTTCGCGCCATAAACCGACTTCCGCGCATATGTAGCCGTGGGTCTATAGACCCAATCCCGAAATCCACGCAGGCGAAGCCGCGGGCAGAAAGCTAGTAGTGATATAAATGACACATTTTAAAAGTGCAATAACAATAATAAAATACAAAATTATAACATGCATATCAATAATCTATCACCCTGTGACCTTATCACAGTGTTCACATTTCTGTCTGCCAGACCAATATATTGTGTGTGTTCTGGAGCCTTCCTTTAACTCCCTATTTTACGCAAAAGAGAAAATTTCGAAACAGCCTGTAGATACACGCGTGAATCTCGTTTTCATTTGAACGTTCGCTAAGACGACGTATATTGCGTTTTGAAGACACTAAATCATCCTGATGATTTACACGACTATAAGATTCATTTGTTTGTTGCGTTTTTTTATGACAACATAAGATACCTATAGAGACGGGAGGCGGTAGTAGCAGCCTTCTACTTATCATGTTACGAAAATAACGTTAATTGTAATCCCAACTAATATGCGAAAGTAACTCTGTCTGTCTGTCTGTTACGCTTTCCCGCTTCCGCACCTCGCAACCGATTTTGATGAAATTTGGTACAGACAATCTTTAAACCCTGTGACAGAACATAGGCTACTTTTTATTTCGAAAAAAGAAGATGAAGGGGTTGAAATAGAGGTTGAAAGTTTGTATGGGATTTCTTAATTTTAAAACCTAACATAACCCTTTATTGTATTCATAAAATACACACACAAAAAAAAAAAGAAAATAACAAATGTACAAAAGGCGGCCTTATTGCTAAACAGCAATCTCTTCCAGGCAACCTAGGACCAGGGAAATATTAAAAGGAGATTTAAATATAGGATGGGTACAGTAATTGGACAGGACAATAGGCTATAACTATTAAACTAGTTAAGGTTAAGGAATCTTTGACAGGAAGTGAACACGGACTTGATTCTTAAAGGACTCCAGCGTTCGCGCTCCCCTAATACCCTCAGGGAGAGAGTTCCACAACCGGACGGCGTAAGCCGAAAAAGAATATGAAAAATAGTCGGTACTTCGGGACGGTATATCCAGAGTCAGATTAAAATTAGAACGCAAGGCACGACTAGACGAATGGGGTCGAAAAGAGAACAAAGATTTAAGGTAGGATGGAGATGTTGGAAGATACAAAATATTGTAAAGTAGGGATAAAACATGTAAGTCTCTGCGCTGGCGAATAGGTAACCATTTCAGTTGAAAGCGACAATTAGAAACATGGTCAAACCTACGCAGATTAAAAATGAACCTGATGGCTACATTTTGCAGCCGCTCCAAACTGTCAAGTAGTTCTTCAGATAAATTAATCCACGCAGCGTCAGCGTAGTCAATCAAGGAAAGCAAGAATTTAAAAAGAAACTTAATTTTAAAAGATAAAACTTTATATTTAAGCACTTGATAAGAAATCATTAAACATTTGTTCTAGAATTTTTGAAATTTCGACCAGCTAGGGGGTGAAATAAGGGTTGAAAGTTAGTATGCAAGTTCGTCAAATATCACGTCATAAGAAATTCGAGCATTATGAAAATTTTACCAGTGTGGGGGTGATGCCAATGCTTGTTGTTGATTTGAAGATATTACATTCTAAATTGTAAAATATTTGTATTCCCGTATAAATTGTAAACACATATGTACATTAAATCTGGAGTACGAATTGAACAAAACACTACGCACTCTGTACATATCTATTACGCATTGTAGTAGTGGTTTGGTTATATCAGATGATGATCATAGGCGAGTAAATAATAATTCCAACTTACACGTTACAAAAGTTGATATATTCTTGACCACTTACGAAGTATACATGAGAAGCATATTCCAATACACAATCACTAAGCTTTATAGCAGAGATAAGCAGCAACGCACAAGCACAGAAATACAGCTAGAGAATTAGCACAAAAAGATACAATTAGATACTGGCTAAATAACATAAGCGAAGCGTAAATATTTAATAATATGCGTTAGCGAAAAAGCAACAATGTAACGGTTAATCTGTGACAGCTAGCTTGACCTCTGCGCATACGCACAAGGACGTCTTGTACATAATGCAATAGTGAGCAAGGCTTGTCGATAAACTCTATCGACAAGAATATCGACATGTCGATATAATTAATGTGAAAGTATCGACTAGTCGATATGCAACAATGTTTGATATAATGAAAACTACTATGTGTAGATTGTGTATTATAATAATTAAATATGTGTAAATAGATTTAAATGTGTGTAAATAAATAATTATACTTTAACTGTGTGTAATAGAATGATGTAAGTAATAAAATGTGTGAAAGTTCCCTACAGCATTATTTTGCGATAATCATCAAGTTTAAGATATCGTGATTTTAGACTGTATTCGGCCATAGAGAGAAGCCTTAAATTCACGAAGATCTTCTACCCCGTATTGTCGAACTGCAATCCTGGAAGTATATTCCGGATTTCCGGTCACAATGCGGATTCACTTACTTGTTTCGGTGGACTCACGTCAAGCGCACACTATAGAAAACAAATTTCCAATGTACAGGATAAATTACTCGAGTCTGTAGTGCTTATTTGGGAAATTTGTTAATTTACTACAAATTTTCATAAAGTGTAGCTGATTTTTTTATAAAAAGAATCCTCTTATCGAAACAGACTACAACTAATTCTAACTAACGTAAAAATAAATATCAGGTGTAGTCTTTCTTTCTTTCTTTCTTGTACACACACACCTAAGATTATATGGCTCTTAAACTCTTTGTGCTACTAATGTTGAATAAAGATTATCTTGATTTTGATCTAAATTTAAGTTGAAGTCGATATAATATTCTAATTAATAGGTTTTATTCTAAGATAAAATGCCTGCTAATAAGAAGAATTTTACAATAGTGCATTCCGGGATATAATTAATTGTGTTATTGTGCGGCGTGGTGGAAACATTACTACAGTTATAATAGAACCTTTATTACTATACATAGCGATGACTGCAGTTATAGTAGAGCGTTTAATACTATACATAGCGATGACTGCAGTTATAGTAGAGCGTTTAATACTATACATAGCGATGACTGCAGTTATAGTAGAGCGTTTATTACTATACATAGCGATGACTGCAGTTATAGTAGAGCGTTTATTACTATACACAGCGATGACTAGTTATAGTAGAGCGTTTATTACTATACACAGCGATGACTGCAGTTATAGTAGAGCGTTTATTACTATACATAGCGATGACTGCAGTTATAGTAGAGCGTTTAATACTATACATAGCGATGACTGCAGTTATAGTAGAGCGTTTATTACTATACATAGCGATGACTGCAGTTATAGTAGAGCGTTTATTACTATACATAGCGATGACTGCAGTTATAGTAGAGCGTTTATTACTATACATAGCGATGACTGCAGTTATAGTAGAGCGTTTATTACTATACATAGCGATGACTGCAGTTATAGTAGAGCGTTTATTACTATACATAGCGATGACTGCAGTTATAGTAGAGCGTTTATTACTATACATAGCGATGACTACAGTTATAGTAGAGCGTTTATTACTATACATAGCGATGACTGCAGTTATAGTAGAGCGTTTATTACTATACATAGCGATGACTGCAGTTATAGTAGAGCGTTTATTACTATACATAGCGATGACTGCAGTTATAGTAGAGCGTTTATTACTATACATAGCGATGACTGCAGTTATAGTAGAGCGTTTATTACTATACACAGCGATGACTACAGTTATAGTAGAGCGTTTATTACTATACATAGCGATGACTGCAGTTATAGTAGAGCGTTTATTACTATACATAGCGATGACTGCAGTTATAGTAGAGCGTTTATTACTATACATAGCGATGACTGCAGTTATAGTAGAGAGTTTATTACTATACACAGCGATGACTACAGTTATAGTAGAGCGTTTATTACTATACATAGCGATGACTGCAGTTATAGTAGAGCGTTTATTACTATACATAGCGATGACTGCAGTTATAGTAGAGCGTTTATTACTATACATAGCGATGACTACAGTTATAGTAGAGCGTTTATTACTATACATAGCGATGACAGCAGTTATAGTAGAGCCTTTGTTACTATACATATCGATGACTATAGTTATAGTAGAGCCTTTTTACTATACATAGCGATGACTACAATTATAATAGAACCTTTATTAGTATACATAGCGATGACTACAATCATATTAGAGCCTTTTTACTATACATAGCGATGACTACAGTTATAATAGAACCTTTATTAGTATACATAGCGATGACTACAGTTATAGTAGAGCCACTGATGTCAATAAATGCGCCGGTAGAGGCCGACAGAATCACCCATACGATGTTTGAAAGATTCCATTTGCAATTTAAATCTGCCGCTTGGGAGACGCGTGTCTTCAGCCAATATTGGTTCGGAACGAAACAACACTGGATGGTGCAGTACCTCATTTTTTCCTTTGTTTATTTATGAAAATGTACTATTTATTTTTATTGATAGATTTATGATTTTATTAAAAATGTTGATTAAATTAATTCCAAAATTTTAAATTCCGTCTTGGCCGGGACTAGAACTTGCTGGCGTAACTAGTTTGTAGAGTATTCGTTTTTTTAAACGGCATGTGAATGCATATTATCATATTTTTCTGAAGGAGAGCTTTTTTTCTATAATAAAATATTCATTACGTCATTTATATTTTTTCACATCATTTTTGGGCATGTTATGCTTTTAAGTGAGATTGATAGAGCTCTGAAAAATATGAGGAAATCAATTCGCAAAGTTAATCTGAAACGACCAGATTTGTAATTCTTAGTAGAGGACTATAATTGTCTCTTTGTTAAAATGAAAATTAACTGTGACTTTATGAAATAAAGAGTAATTAAAGATTTATGAAAAAGTGACCTTCTCATCATGAATTTATTATGGCGGCGTCCGCTCCACCCCGCGACGTGGTTCCGCCGGGTAACGACACATCGTTGTGTAATGCCTTATAATGCCTGAATCGATTCGTTTGTTTGTCGTATCGCCTAAATACTGGTATCGATATATACAGACGCATGATGTACTTAACCCACATTTTATTTTAAAAGTATCTGTGGTACGTGCCTAAGGTACGAATTAAAGCATTTCTTGCGAGTCATATATCAGATATAGTCAGTACCAAACATGGGTCTTGGTAAGATTTATATTGTGTTTATTTTATTTATGTAACCACAGTATATGCTTGCAGCTTGCAACCGTTACAACAGACAACATAATAGAACACAATTATATAGAATTTATAGAAAATGTCAGTCCTACAGAATAATTAATATGACAGAAAATAAAAATGTAAATAATACAGATTTATGTTAACAAGAGAAGTCTTGTTAACATAAATCTGTGACAATGTAATAATATGTAGATATACAATTATATTAGGTTGTCCGATAAGTTCTTGCCGTTTTTTTAAATTAAAAAATTAGCGATCGAAATGAAATTTTTTGGTATAATGTTTTGTGTTATTCGAAAGAGAATTTTTCGCTCTACAAGAAAATCTATTTGGTTTTTTTGTTTCGATTAGTTTTTGTTAATTTTTAGAGCATTTAAACGGAGTGTCAAGTCGACAAAAACGAGCATTTTCGACACCATCTACTTTTTGCGTTTAACCGAGGTGCCAAAGCCACGGAAGCTGCTAGAGAGATTTGTGCCGTATACGGAGAGGGTGAGGGATAGCTGAAAGAACTGCTCGATATTGGTTTGTGAAGTTCAAAAGTGGCAATTTCGACCTCAAGGACGCATCTCGTTCCGGGCGACCAAGTGAATTTGATGAAGAGCGTTTGGATCAACTTCTGCACGAAGACGCGCGTCAAACAACCAGAGAATTGGCAGAGCGTATAGGATCCAATAAATCAACAGTAGCAGAACATCTCCACTCAATGGGAAAGGTTCAAAAACTCGGAGCCTGGGTGTCGAACGTATTGAGCGAAAACAATAAAAATCAACGATCCACCATTGCTGCCAGTTTGCTTGCTCGTCATCTCTCAACTCATGGACATAAGCAAAGATTTCTTTATCGCATCGTCACTGGTGACGAAAAATGGTGTCTCTACGTCAACATGAAGTTGTTATTATATGTTTAAAAATAACGTTATAAAAAATTTAAAAAAACGGCAAGAACTTATCGGACAACCTGAATACTTGTTTATTTAGAAATCACGTTATACTTTACAAAAAAATACTGTTAAAGTTAATACCCCCACTTTTATGGGTCTGCGCTGCTTCGTTCCTCTCCTGAGGGGCGGTCGCCCTCACGATTTGCCTATATGGTTCTTAGAACTTACGCATAGGCTGAGTTTTGTCGGTAGGTCAGAGCGCTCTGGCCGCGTGGAGTCCAACATAACCTCCGTGACACTTGCCGTTGCGGGGGTATCCTGGGCACGTTACGTACTCCTTGTGAGGATTCTCAGCCTTCCTCTCCTGAGAGAAAAATAAATACCACCGGGTATGGTCACCAAGTGATCAACGTAGCCGTTAACAACACGATGCTATCCACTCTCATGAATCATAGCCGACATCATGGAATAAGCTATAGATAATGGCTTCTCTACTTCGTTACTGTAATAAATTATTTTTATAAGCGCCAACACCACAGAGCAGTATTGATCAGTTTGTCAACAAAGGATTCTGTGTGCATAAGGCAATATGTTAACGTGACGATTTTCCGAAAATACGGTCCGTGTAGATTTTTGACGGTTGGATTTCTAATGTGTACATAGGATTATTGAGATTTTGTCAATTAATTGAAAGAATACTTTCATTTGCTTTGATAATTTTGTTTATAGTGACTATAAAGTAAATAAAATTTTATTTACTTTAATTTTTATTATGTATTAATTTTGTTTATGTTCTTCATTATTATTTTGTTTATTACTGTTTATAATTTACAGTGTTATCTGTTCATAATGCTCCTTTCCCTAAATGACTCTCTTTAGCAATACGTCTAACATAATTTAGCCGAAAATAATGATGAGATTGCTATTTAGCACTAAGGCCGCCTCTTGTACATTTGATATTTGTTTTTTTTTGTCTATGGTCTTGTTGTTGGTGTACAATAAAATATGTTATATGTCATGTCATGTCATGTAATATTATGTTGTGTTAAATATAAACAAGAGATATGTTACAGTAATGACAGGAAAAATGGTAATTACTGGTTAGTAATTGCATACGAACGTAAAATTGAAAAAGAAATCTATTATCTAGTTTGTAAACTTGACATGTGAAAAAATAAAAATGTTCATATAATTTATTTTTGAAGTTAAAATAGTGTCAATAAGTAAATAAATTGTTAGATCCATCTTAATAAGGTCTGACATACATCTTATATATAAAAATGAATCGCAAAATGTGTTGGTAAGCGCATAACTCAACAATGACTGGACCAATTTGGCCAATTCTTTTTTTTATTCTTTTTTTTGGCCAATTCTTTTTTTCGTTGAAGTTCAATGATGGTTTTATTTATTATACTCTAAAACGTACAGTCAATTTGAGCTTTATTATTATTGTATAAAGTTCATATTGCTAGCACTCACTGTTGTCTAAGCAATGCAGGTGTGCGTGTGGTTGGAGAACAGAATACAATATTGGAGGATTTAATGTCACGTTCCAAAATTGAATAGTCACAAAATGTAATAGTTCATTTGGACCTTATTTGCAATTTGGTTGGCTATGTTATCTAAATAATAAGTAGGAGCAAAAAACTGCCACTTCACAAATCTTTTTGACTGAACGAAGTCTGTCGGGCTCGGGTCGCTAGTATTTAAATAGAATTGTCAGTATTGTCATAGTTGCACTGTGTCAAAATCACCTGTATCATAAATCTTCGGCTACCGGTACAGAACAGGCGCGTGATTGGCGATCATATCTCACCACTAATCGATTCAGCAACGGGTCGATTCGCTCTCGATACTGCAGTCAAACGAGCGAGCCGAGACCTAAGGCCTCTGGAAAATTTATACAATCAATTTTGTTCGATCTTCTACTGTTATCATCGTTAATTTTGTATCACTAATTTGAGAGCGCGGATTGCCTTTGAACTGAGTATTGGTCAATATTTTTTGGAATTTACTAGAAATGATAAACTATATCTGTCTGAAATCTTAATTTTTTTAGAAAACGACAACATTTATTGACGTTAAAGTATTCTAAAATATTAATTTATTATTTAAACCATTTGATAAAAAAATCAAATCAAGTATTTATTTTAGCCATAAATCTCTTTATTGTTTATGCAATTGCAAACTGTATAAAGATAAAGGGTAAAGTATATTTTCTTTAAAAGTATTAAATTCACCATAATTACTATAAAACAATTTTAGATTATTTTAACTAAAAAGTCCGTTAGTTCAGTTCAATTGACATAGCATTAACGTAAAAAACAAATTAAATACAAAGCATAAAATAAAGAATTTTAAAGTTATTTATTCTTCATGATTTAATTAATTTCTCAATGTTCCCGTTAGATTATAACAAGTTAATGCGCCTAATCCAGATGTAAAAAGAAATATAACCCATGATCAATTTTCCATAAAAGAAAAAAATATCTCCTTTAGTTCCAAAAATTAAACAAGGAGCATCAAAAATGTATTATTTTAGACGTGAAGTAATTTGAAATGTAATTTTATATTAGCATGCTCTTGCTGGTGTAAGAATATAAGCGCCCTGTAACATCTAGAAAGGTTCATTATCAACCCTGGAATGGAAGGAATTTACACATAACATTGTAAGTTACTGCAAATTTTAATTTTACGAACATACTTTCGTGCGTTGCGTAGCGCCCTCGCTTCGGAGAAGGATACCGTTGTAGCGGATGGCTCATGGTTTTTCCTTTACTTAGGCAATATATAACACTAGTTAATCATGCCTTGTGTATTTAGTCTCTAAAGGAGACTAGGAGACTCTTAACATAAATTAGTTAAGAGTTTTATGTAAACAATTTGATATGTGACTGATAAGAATGAATATATCGTTTTTCTTGTTTTCTTTCTATTATTCCTATCTGAAGTGACCATTAACTAAATAAAAATATCGATGCCTTTTACCAGGTAGGTTCGGTATATGAACTTAACCCAAGCTCTGGCTTCAAAATTGACCAACACATCTCATGCCTTAGCTGGCTAAGCCAAGCTAGTATATTTATGAAAATTTGATTTATGTGTATAAAAATTATAACACATTTCATACTAACTTACAAATGCATTTTTTTTATACTACAACGGTAGCAAAAAGGCTTACGGCCTGCCTGATGGTAAGCAGTCAGCGTCGCCTATGGACGCTTGCAACACTAGGGGCATCACAAACGCTTTGCCGACCTTTTTAAAAACCTATTTACTCCCTTTTTGAAGAGCCCCATACTGTAATCCCCCGGGAAAGCCTCAGCAGGGAGCTCGTTCCACAATCGGAGTGTGCGCGGAAGGAAATTACGTTGAAACCGCACGGTGCGTGACCATTTAGGCTCCAGCATGTGAGGATGAACACCCTGCCGATGGCGAGCGGTGCGATGGTAGAATGTGGCCGTGGGCATCATGTCGAACAATTCTTTGGAACACAACCCGTTGTATAAGCGATAGAAAACACACAAAGAGGCACAGTCTCTTCTCAGACTTAAGGGCTCAATACCGCATGTAAGTATGGGATCGTCAACGATACGCTCAGCGCGTCTTTGGACCGAATCAAAAGGATCAAGTTGGTATCGAGGTGCTCCCGCCCACAGGTGACAGCAGTACTCCATATGGGGCCTGACTTGCGATTTGTATAATAGCAGTCGTTGCCTCGGAAGGAAGTACCGCTTAGCTCTGTTAAGCACACCTAGTTTTTTAGAAGCCAACTTGACCTTGACATCTATGTGACTTCGGAATTGAACGTCACTGGAGATGTTGACACCGAGGATCCCAATACTCTTCGAGATGTTCAATGTTGTGTTCTGGAATTGTGGGGCTACAGTGAATGGGGCTTTTTTAGCGGTGAACGCACAAACTTGTGTCTTAGAGGGGTTAAACCGGACTAAATTGTCCCGCCCCCAATCGGAGACTGGATGCATAATTTAAACACAAGAAATAAAAATAAACTTGCCGTTCCAACAACGCACAGGCTACAAAAAACTAGAGGTTCGTTTATTGGCAAATGAATAAATTTTTATAACAAGATTCCACATAGTGTAGCTGAATTGCCTTTTCATAAGTTCAAGGTACGTGTTAAAAAGACGCTAATGAGTAAGGGTTATTACAAATTTAATGATTATTTACATATGTTCATTGTATGATTACGACATAATTTAGCTGAAAGTTGATAAGTTTCTTGCGCCCATTCTTCTTATCAGCTAAAAAATGCGTTCTGAATGGGACGATTCAAAAGAGCTTTCTATAAAGTCATATTTGAATAAAGTTAATTATGATTTGATTTTAATTTTGAGTTACAATCCAATGTTTTTATCAAAACTCAACCTTAAGTGTGAGTCATAGAGCTTGCAGGTTTATTTGCAGGTTGCTTCGGAGTGGTTTTCTTTGTCGTAGGAGAATAAATGTATTTATGAATTCCACTTCAGTTCCCTGCATCATAGAATTTCTATTAACAATAATGTTACATTAACTCCTTATAATATTAAAAAATACATATGATATTGCCGCGTTATAGTAACAGAAATACATTTAATTAAATCGATAAAAGTTAAAACTGTCTGCATCGTTTGCCATGTCCCCATCAAATTACACAATCGTGTTAAGGCGAAGATTTTCAGGTATTAATTTCGCCATACACCATACAGCTTTTCAAATAGTTTCTAACTGCATACACAATTTTAGAATCGAATGATTCTAAAATTTTAAAGATAACATATAAATTAAACAAAAAAAAAATGATTAGCATTAATGGTTGGCATTATTTTTTTTTTACAAGCTTTTATTTACTTTCACACTGTCCGTGTCTGTGTTCTGTAATCAATCTTGCAACTTAAAATCTTGATCACTCTCGGTTTCCGATTGAGCTGAAATTTGGTATACACGTTTAGTTCGAATGACATGCATGATTAACTATTGACGTCATTCTAAATCCAACATGCGGCGTATCCATATGGCGGACCAATTATTTTTTAATTGCACTTCTACAATAATGGGTATCAATAAAAGGGCTTGCCAAGAATAACTGAAAAATAATGTGACGTCATTCTAAATCCAACATGGCGGCGTATCCAATATGGGGACCAATTTTTTTAATGCACAGCCTATCCAATATAAATGCGCGCGGCGTATCCAATTGGCGGACCAATTATTTTTAATGCACTCCTACAATATGGTATCAATAAAAGGCTTGCAAGAATAACTAGAAAAAAATTAAAGAAAAAAAACCTTTTTAAAAACAAGCTTTTAATATTCTCTATATATAACTGGTTCCTATTCTTTAAGTTATTGCTTTGATAATACATAAGGGGACTCTGCCCCTTATGTATTATTATCAACTTATAAATTTATTTCAATAACAACAAAGTATTAAGAAGACAAATGTGCTGATTTTATTGATGTCATTCTTAAATGACATTCGTTATTTTTTGTTTATTTTATAGCAGTGTCATTAATAGAGATTACTATCTCAAATAAATAATTATATTTTACATGATTGAATTAATTAACTTCGTTTCTAATATCTGTTTAAGTAGGTATTTATACGCAAAATTATCTCTACAATAGATTGTTGATCGTGTTTGAAAAAGATTTTCGTTACATGTAGAACATAAATAAATTTTAATTATTAAAAAACAGGACAGAATCGCCTTAACGATGAATAAAAAGACCCCATATTCGCACGAACGCAGCTTAATTTCAGCAAGTTCTGAACGCTCTGTTAATTTCGCTTATTGTTTTACGAAATTATTTCGAGCCCGTATCTGTTATTTGCAAATGAACAGAGAACTCTCTGTTGCAATCTGCGTTGTTCTCAATAACGAGTTATTAAAATTACGATCAAATATAAATATCGACTATGACATATTTTTAATATATCTATAAAAATTAACTTTATACAATATGACTTTATAGAAAGCTCTTTTGAATCGTAGAAATTTATTTCCCCTACCACCTAAACAGACGATATATTTTTAGCTGATAAAGAATGGGCGCAGAAACTTATCAGCTTTATAAAATAATAACAACATTTACAACAATTTATACGGGATAACAAATATTTACAATTTAGAATGTAATGTCTTCAAATCAACACCAAGCATTGGCATCATTCAAATAAAAATTGATTTGGTAATAACCCTTACTCGTTGGCTATTATTACTAGCTTACGCTATTCATCATCCTCTTGCCCATTTCCCATTATCTGGGGTCGGCGCAGTAGCTCTTTTCCTTCCATTCCTCTCTATCAGCCGTCATTTCCATGCTTACTCCTTTCATTTTATATCATTCTTCACACAATCGATCCATCTTTTATTCGCCTTCCTCTGCCCGTGTATCCCTCCACTTTCATATTCAACATTCGCTTGTGACATGACTTTCATCCCTCCGCATCACATATCCAAACCATGCTAATCTCTCACTTCCTCACTTTTTCTACCACTGGCGCTACTTTCAGGCTTCCTCTTATGTACGCTATTATTATTATTATTACTGAACACACTTCCCATGTGATGAAAGGTGGCTGCAGTCAGCCACATTATACGTTTTTTGTCATGTTTAGGTGGTAATCCTGATCAAACATTAGTGACAGAAGGTACATTGGTTTAAAGTACACTTCGATTGTGAAATGAGGTCCCTACCGAGGTTTTCCGGAGGTCTACAGTATGGGGTTCTTTAAAAGGGGAGTAAATAGGTTCTCAAAAGGTCGGCAATGCGCGAGTGACACCCCTGGTGTTTTTGGTAACCACTTACCATCAGGCGGGTCGTGGGCCCGTTTACCACCATAGTGGGATTTTTTTTCCTCAGGAGAGGAGGCTGAGAATCCATCATGGATGCCAACGCAACAGGCAAGCAGGGATGCGTTGATTATGTCGGACTCCTGGTGCTGTCGAGGCGGCTCGACCACTCAGACCTACCGACTAAACTCAGCCTAGCCTTGGCCCTAAGGGCCCTACGGCTTGAATGGAAGCATAGTGGGATAGAAAATAAAATGCTCACGAACGAACTCCTCACCGAGTAATACCAGATTTTCCAATGTCAGAAATATATAGCACTAGCTTCATCTGTGTTGTAACCAAACCCATATAATTGCATCCAAACCCCTTCAGCTGTTTTGTGAAATTTTAACGCAAAAAAAAAAAAATATTTTTGCGTAGTAAAATCCGGATTTCAAACTATCCCAATAAGAACTTCCTTCAAAATCGGTTCATTAGTATTTGAGCCCATTCAAATAAAAACTTTTTTCCCTTATTTTTACCCGCTTTAGGGTAAAAATTTTTCAAACTTAAAATATCTTACTTATATATTTCTAATCATAAGCCTAAACAATAAGTTTCAAACTTCATTAAAAATTACGGACCTAATACAAACTTTTATCAATTCTTATTCTCATTCTTTCATTTACTTATCTAAGTAAATAATAAGTAAATGAAAGATTGCAAATTGGTTTTAATTCACAAGAATAATTTATTTATAAAAATAACAAACTTTAAGTTCCGAAAATTTGATAAATAATCACTCTCGAAATTAGTTGAAAATGGATCGATTTTAAAACGAATAAATTCTTTTGCCACCATCGTGGTATACTGTAATCGAATAATGATCTAGCTGTAGCTAAATTGATTCAGTCACAAGGATCAACCAACATTGTTTCATGTTAATGTATCTCGACAAAGCGACAAAGCCCGGTCATGGGAAACCACATATTGTAAATTACGCACTGACCGGGATAATAAATTGAAAATTAAGCTATTAAAGTGCTATCATTACAGAATGACAACCACGACGTCGTATCGTAATATAATATTAATCTTAGTTTAACTTCGAACTGGTGGGCAGTCTACTTGTTCGTTAACATATCACATAAAAAATTGTGTAACAGGAGTTATGTTATTTCTTTACATTGCCTACCATTGAGTTAATTAAATAATAACGGAACACTTTTCAAGAGTCAAAAGTCTATTTTCAGGAAAATATTGTTGCATAGTAAACCTTAGTGAATTGAATTTTGTTTAAACTCCATGTGAAATGAAGATTTTGTACTTATATTTCTAGTGATTTATTTGTATAAAATATTGTTGCATAATAAACATTAGTGAATTGAATTTTGTTTAAATTCCATGTGAAATGAAGATTTTGTACTTCTATTTCTAGTGATTTATTGTATAAAGTATTGTTGCAAAGTAAACATTAGTGAATTGAATTCTGTTTGAATTCCCTGTGGAATAAAGATCTTGTACTCAAACTTTTAGTGATTTATTTTGTAAAAATCCAATTATTTCATTAAATAAATAAAAATACATTACATTTGGAAAACCTGTATCGCGCTTTTGTTGTTGCCCGGACGCGTTCCCTATTAGATAGTAGTTAGTATGTTGCAACATGGTGGCTGGACTGACGCGACGATAAAAGACCGATCCTTTATTTTTATTTATTCCTATTTATTAAGAGTGTACCTAAACTCTGCCAGTGAGAATATTGAAGAGAAGAAAGAGTTAGGGCAGATTTTCATTCATTATTTTTGAAAGCGTTTTAAGAACTCAAAGCAACCAATGATTATAAAATATTCATAAACTATTTTTGATGATTTTGGCACATTTATGTAAGGCCAGGTAAAAAGGTATTTAATTAAAAATAGCTATTATGTAAATTACTTTTCCGGCACGACAATGTTTTAGTGCAAGGTTGCCAGACTAAATAATTATTTTTTACAATATTAAAATCAATATGAGGTTTAAATTGTTTATGATTCTAGCTAATTTAATTTTTGGTTTAGTGTATTAATGAAATTCAGTATCAAAAACCTTTTTTGGCAATTAACATGAAAATGGGCGCTGGCTAAGAGACTCTTATCCAGAGCTATCAAAAAAATACAACGTTTGACGTTTCGTTTTTATTTTTTATTACTCAGCTCCCTTGCGCCAACGCTCGAGTTCCCTGTTTTCTTTACAATTTTTGACCCGAACTGCCTAAGCACTCTTGTTTTCGCAACTAATAATACGACTCAGACTGTGACATTGCTTTTGTGACTTGGGTGTGCTTAAGGATTCTGATTTTGGTCTGTTTCTTGGATATTGTTGTTTATAAGATTCTGAAACTAAAATGAGTGGTCGCGGTCGCAGCCACGGCAGATCCTCTGTGAGCACACGCATTTTGTGTGTTAATTGTAACATATGTATGTTGCGTTTTTGTTGTTGTTGCGCAAAATAATATGGTTACTAAAGGCATAGCCCATAAAACTTCTATGCAAAATTGCTCTTAAACCTAGACTTCTTAAATTACGATTTTAGTTTCTTATTAATCAGCAATACAGCTCTTTTAAACAAGGTATATTTCATTTATAGACGCTTACTTTATTTTTGAATAAAATGATGTATGGGAAGCTGCCATAGCTCTTTACTCAGTGGGTAATTCTTATGGTCGACCTAACGTTCTCCGAAGGCGTAGTGAAATCGCGGTAACAATTTAATTTGACACATAATATAGACAATATAAACAACGATAACATGGCTCAGCACGGTATTTATATATACAATTTTTCCCTAACAATGTATCTAACGTTATAGCATGTTAGGAATGAATATATCGGCAGCACTAAATCTATCCTTGTAAGTTTGTATGAGACGATACAGTACGGAATGCTTGTATTCGTTTGTATTTTTTCTGTTAGGTACTATCATTATTTCGGTGAGTATCTGTGTCGAATAGGACGGGAGGGATCGACACATTGCCACCACTGCGCATCCGACCTCGACTCGGCCCAGCACACGCTGGCGGAGTGCCCCGCGTGAGCCTAAGAGCGCCGAGTCTTGGTCGCAGAGATCGGGCGAGATCTGTCTCCGCCGGCATTGATTGCGGAAATGCTGGCGGATGAGGGAGGCTGGAGGGCTGTGGCCTCCTTCTGTGAAGCAGTGATGCTCCAGAAGGAGGCTGCCGAGCGGGTCGGGAGATGGCCGATCCCGCTCGAAGGAGGCGGCGCCGGGCTCGGTAGCACAGCTGCGGCGCCGCCGCGGGTCGCCGGCGGGCGCAAGGAAGTCGCGACCGCTACGGCGACCCGAGATGGACCGCGCCCCTTCCGTGGCCAGGGGGCGTCGTCGGTGGAGGAGACCGGGGGAGGTAGTAAGCCTCCCCCGAAGAGGGCTCCCCTGTGTCGACGGGGGAGCGGTGGCTGGGGGTTCTCGGAAGAAGCTTGATGTTCCCGGGGGCTCCCTACATGCCTGAGGAAGGCCATCTTTGAGGTTTTTAGTGGGTAGGCCTCCCCCTTTTGGGGAGGAGAGCCCCACATAACCGCCGGCTCGCCACAGCCGGGGTATGCAATTTAATGCATTTTCCTCAGGGGAACAAAAAAAAAAGGTACTATCATTATAAGTCAATGATGTTTATTCTCAAAAGCACTGGCCATTACGCAAGCTAGAAGGCACTTCATTTGATTGTAAATACTGTACATTATCGCTTCATCAAATGATAATATAATAATGCTGCGATGAATTATACATTGGACGGCGCCTCGGCACTATCTCGCAGTATAACAGATTAACGATAAGCATTCATGACAAATCGATAATTCCCACGATTAACGTGTGCAAAATTTGTAGTATTAATTCGTGTTATTTACTTAATTGGTTATTTTATACAGAACTGTGAGAAGCAAGGTTTGTTTTTGATATAAATAGCGATAGAAGTTAGGGTGGTGATAAAAAGCAAACATAATTTCAAACTTCACTAATAATCAATATACCTAATCTTTATTCAACATTTGCCTTTACAGATACTTATTAACAATAAAAACAAAAACAAGGGAATAATAAATTGACTCTACATGTCTCTAGGACAAGAACTCTACATTTCTGTTCAGAAATTGAAAGCTTTCTCAAAATGAGTAGGTAACAAACTTTGAAGCTCAATTATTTATTATTATTTTATTAGAAACAAGCAGTTTAACATGATTTAAATTAATTAAACATATTTTCAATTTTATACCTAGAGTTTTTAAACCATTAACAAATGCATTACATACTAGGTAAATAAATAAATAATTAATAAAAGCGTCCGAATAGCTCTTCTTTGCAGCAAATAAGACTCCAGGAAATGTAATTATTATAATTTTAGAACATTCCTTACAATTTTTATTATCGAACCAAAAGCTCTATCTCTATGACAACTTTTGTCATGTCAGAAATACTGTTGATATTATTTTCAAAAAACCATAAACTACAAAATTTTATCTATAACGGTGTGCTACAGTCTTCGTAATGAAATTTATAATGCAAATATGAATAGGCTAGTTGGTAGAGGACGACCCAGACGAAGATACTTGGACTAAATAAATTATATATTGCAAGAAGATCTGATCAAGTACCAATGAGGAAATATGAATAAAAGTCGAGGAAGTTAGAGAAGTATGTTTGGATATAATAAAATACTGTACTGCTGATTTGAACCACTTGGCAAAAATATAACATTGACTGATCAGTAAGAAAAGCTCTATAGTGGTTAATGCAATTTGCCATAATACATAACAGTTACGCTAAGACGGCTCACAGTTAATTTAATCAGACGGAAAGCGACCTACATGCACGTTCTGTTCAGGAGGGTAACATAATTAACTTAAGTATCGACAAATTAATTATATTGCAGCTTTATGTTTGTGATTCTTTTCGATTTTGATGGAAATGAGTTCGTATATTCTGAGGCTCGTGGGCGCTTCGTAAGTACAAACAGTTGAACTGTGTGTAAAAATGTACACTTTTTGTATTTTTATTTATTATTGTTAGTGGCAAACGATCATTTGGCTCATCGGTAGTGCTACCATGAGCTTACATTCGTTTGCAAACGATTTCGTCAGCGAATAATTTTGTATGGAAACTTAGTACAGCGCCCCTATTATTTTGACATGGCTTCTGTAGTTAAACAATTGTTGTCAACAATATCAACACCCCTTCTAAAAATAACGGCTTATTTACTTAATAAATAATGCAATGGAATATATAATGGAATCCCAATCCCAACTAATATTATAAATGCGAAAGTGTGTTTGTTTGTTTGTTTGTTTATTTGTTTGTTTGTTTGTTTGTTTGTTACCTCTTCACGCTTAAACTACTGGACCGATTTCAAAAATTCTTTCACCTTTGGAAAGCTACATTCTCCCCGAGTAACATAGGCTACTTTTTATCCCGGAAAAATCGACAGATCCCACGGGATGCGCAATAAAGGCTTCGCTCAAAAACTACTGCACAGATTTTTATGCGGTTTTCATCAATAGATAGAGTGATTCTTGAGGAGTTTTGCGGCATTTTTTATCTCGGAAAACGGATAGTCCCACGGGAAGCGCGATAAAATCTTCGCACCATAAACCGACTTCCGCGTATATGTAGCCGTGGGCAAAAGCTATGACCCTTAACCCTCTATACACCCAATCCCGAAATCCACGCGGGCGAAGCCGCGGGCAGAAAGCTAGTAATAAATAATGCAATGGAATACTAGTGTGATTTTTATGACTTGCACTCTTACCGACTAACTGAATACTGATGCCAACCAAATCATATTTAATTATTACACCTTTTAAAATCAAATGTGCAACTGTGTTCAGCCACGTGGCTCACTGTGCTGCCATCTATCCTCGACCAAGTCATCTAATCATTACACCTTTTAAAATCAAATGTGCAACTGTGTTCAGCCACGTGGCTCACTGTGCTGCCATCTATCCTCGACCAAGTCATCTAATCATTACACCTTTTAAAATCAAATGTGCAACTGTGTTCAGCACGTGGCTCACTGTGCTGCCATCTATCCTCGACCAAGTCATCTAATCATTACACCTTTTAAAATCAAATGTGCAACTGTGTTCAGCCACGTGGCTCACTGTGCTGCCATCTATCCTCGACCAAGTCATCTAATCATTACACCTTTTAAAATCAAATGTGCAACTGTGTTCAGCCACGTGGCTCACTGTGCTGCCATCTATCCTCGACCAAGTCATCTAATCATTACACCTTTTAAAATCAAATGTGCAACTGTGTTCCGCCACGTGGCTCACTGTGCTGCCATCTATCCTCGACCAAGTCATCTAATCATTACACCTTTTAAAATCAAATGTGCAACTGTGTTCCGCCACGTGGCTCACTGTGCTGCCATCTATCCTCGACCAAGTCATCTAATCATTACACCTTTTAAAATCAAATTTGCGACTCTTCCGTCACGCGATTTGTGCTGTCATCTATATATATAAGCCATAAGTATAGTCACCGTTACCATATGTTGTAAACAATATCAAACACCTTCTAGAAAAAACGCTTTATTTTATTTATTTATTTATTTTTGCACACACATACAGTAAATGAAAAAATGATTATAAAATTCAGCAAAAGGTACTGCATATTTCCTAGGAAATCTCTTCCTGCAGACCCGGGTGGACAGGTGAACATAACGGGTTAGACTGTGTGTACCATAGTAAGTATTAAACATACT
>JAYEAL010000597.1:0-22542 GCA_036419045.1 Scirpophaga incertulas | reverse complement strand
ATAAATCTATCCAGTCTAAAACTTATTGCCTCCGCTCCCTCAACCATCCCTTAAAAAAAAGGAGCACATTGGTTCAAGAGGTGTGACCTTCAAAATGGTCAAGAAAATGTAAAAAATTACCAAAATAAACCCTACAAGGGTTGATCCACTTACCAATGTATGATTTTATGGTATTATTGCCATTTAAACTTGAATGATTATTTAAATTCTTAAGTATTTTTTCTCTTGTCTCTTTGAACCGTCAATCGGCCTCGTCATTCCCCGTCCGAAAAAACATGTTCACATCTGACAGTGACAATGACGTGACGTGTCATGGCTCGGAAAAGAAAAGGCATTTCGCCATACAGCCAATGCCAACATATCATTGATCATGATTAAATGTCATGGCATATTTTGTGGCGTTGTTAAAAAAAAACAGATACGGAAAACTTGCAACGTTACAGTGCATATATTCATTACATTGTTTACGAAGGCACATTGGAATTGTGAATTCGCATTTCGCATTGGTGATATATTGATTCACAACCTTTTGATTTGAATGTTTTAATCTTCAGCATGGTTGGAAATAAGAGAAATGCTTTAAGTTGCGGTCGTTCAATTTGCCAATGATAAATGTTAAAAGTATTTAGAATTTCCAAAACCTACTGTAAGAAACCTTCTTCGGTAATTTGCTAAGATTTCACATTACTTTACAATGTATATGTCGCGCTTAGGAATAAAACAAAGCGCGCCACGTGTATATCGCCGCTAAGAAATTAAAAACAAGCACACCACGTGTCGATTATGAGTCATTCCCCACTCCTCGAGTCAGGTGACGAGCGGTACTTGTTTACAGCGCACTATAAAAAGGCGGAATGTCGGCGGACCGAGTCATTCTGTCTTTGGCTGTAGCCTTGTCCGCACGTTTAAATGTGATATTGAGCACGCCTGATTCAGAATTCAAGTATTATAAATTTCATTTATAAAATTAATTTTATTATTTTTAATTTTTTTAAATTAGTTTCTTTTTTTTAACATGGAAAACAATACCAAGGATGTCGATAATGGGTGTGTCTCGCCAATTATTGGTACCCCTCGCTCCGAAATCAGAAGTGGGATCAACCGAGGGCTATGTTCTACTTCATCTAATAACGTCATGCCGGAGAACACTTCCACGTCTAACACCATGGCTACGTTAGCAAATTTACTTCAAACTTTAACTGAACATCAACAACAGAACCTAAGAGTCAATAACGAATTGCTAGCAGGGCTGCTATCTCAAGGTCATCAGAAAAAGCCAAGGTTAAGTGATATTTATATCGCGCCATATAACCCTGATGGAGAAATCCCAGTTCGAGATTGGTGTGAACATGTTGACCAAGCTAAAAAACACTGGGGCTTGACGGATTATGAGGTATGTACAAAGATAGCTAGTTTATTACAGGGTCGCGCCAAGACCTTAGGTGATACATGGCTTGTCAAATCTCCTATTTGGAGTGAAATGCGTATGGCTTTGATACAAACATTTGAACCGGAAGCCCGTTACTCAAATGATATGTTAAAATTAAGAAACTTTAAGTTTGATTCAACAAATCCAGCTGATTCTATTACGAAAGTTTGGAATATATGGAAACGAATAGTTAGCGGAGACAAAGAAAAGGATGCTGTAGAAGCAGTCATAGGTTGTATCGACAATGAATACCTTCGTTTAAAATTGCTCGCAAGTAAGTGTTCTTCAATTCCTGAACTTATATCAGTTGCAGCAACAATAAAACCTAGAGAATATCGACTAGGCGAACCACCCGCAAAAAGACCTAGATTGAGAAACAATAGAGAAGATACCGTCACTTGTTTTAAATGCGGAAAGCCTGGTCATATACAAACTAATTGTCCCAAAAATTTTGATAAGCCTGTAGATCCGAAACCGTTGCTAACGTCAAATGAAAATTATAATCAATCCGAGCGACTAAAACCTAAATGCAACTATTGTGGTAAACTAGGGCACATCGAAACCAATTGCTTTAAGAAAATGAGTGACGAAGCTGGCAAAATAAATTTGGCCGGAGAGTTTTCAAAAATTGCTACACCTATGAAATTAACTATCAATGATCATTACTTCATTGCACTCTTTGATAGTGGAGCGGACCGCTCTCTTATAAGGCGAACAATTGGCTCTTCCTTGCCAGGAAAACGTACAGACTGTCCATTAATACTCAAAGGACTTGGGGTGAGTGTGCCGGTTGTATCTTTTCAGACAATAACTGTCACCTGTATTATAGATGGCATTTATGTAGAGATAACTTTTCATGTAGTTGAAGACCATGAGATACCGTGTGATTTTTTGGTTGGTTCAGACCTTTTGAAGACACCCGGTTTGACAGTACATATAACTCGAAAGGGGGCCACACTCATTCGAACATCGACTATTTTGACTATCGAGGAAGCAGATCAGTCTTGCGCTGATATAGATACTGATTTAACCAATGAAGCCGAAATTCGTGAGTTGGCAAGTTTGCTTTTCAAATATAGGGAAACTTTTACTTCTGGAACTCCAACACGTAAGGTATTGACTGGATGTTTAGATATTCAACTAAAAGATCCATCGAAGATTGTGTCCCGGCGACCGTATAGAATGGCTCCAATAGAACGCCAAAAGGTAAGACATATTATTGACGATCTTATAAAAAATGGAATCGTACGGGAGAGTTCTTCTGAATTTGCAAGCCCCGTTATTCTTGTAAAGAAGAAGAATGGAGAAGATAGAATGTGCACGGACTATCGAGAACTAAATAGTAATACCGTGGCGATAAAGTTCCCTCTTCCAATCATTGCTGACCAAATTGATAGATTATCAGATGCGACTTATTTCATAACTTTAGATATGGCACAAGGATTCCATCAGATACCTGTTAAAGAGGAGGCAATATCAAAGACTGCTTTTATTACACCTGATGGACTCTACGAGTATGTACGGATGCCTTTTGGCCTAATGAACGCTCCAGCGGTTTTTCAACGAGCAATAATGACTGCTTTGCGACCACTTCTTAATGATATTCTAATTTATATGGATGATGTTTTAATCAAATGTAAAACCTTTGGTGAAGGAATGTCTATGCTAGATAAAGTATTATCGGCGCTAAGTGCAGCGGGATTTTCTGTTAATATCAAGAAGTGTTCATTCTTTAAAACATCAATAGAATATCTGGGAAATGTTGTTTGCAGTGGTACCGTCAGACCAAGCCCTAGAAAGGTCGAAGCACTTGAAAAATCACCTGTACCCTGCACTACAAAACAAGTTCGTCAATTTTGTGGATTGGCAAGTTACTTTCGACGATTTATTCCTTCCTTCTCGGAACGTATGATTCCCCTGTATGAGTTAACCAAAAAGGATACTCGATTTAATTGGACTCCTAAATGCGAAAGTGTTCGCCTTGACATAATTCGACGGTTAACTTCGGAGCCAGTGTTAACGATATTCCAGGAAGGCTTAGACATAGAGCTTCATACTGACGCAAGTAGTAACGGAATAGGCGCGGTACTAATTCAAATAAAGGATGGACGACAACTAGTAGTAGCATACATGAGCCAACGGACTACAAAACCAGAAAGTCATTACCACTCCTACGAACTTGAAACACTAGCCATTATTAGAGCTGTGAAACACTTCAGACAATATCTTTATGGAAGAAGTTTTAAAATTGTTACTGACTGTAATGCCATAAAATCTTCTGCTCATAAGCATGATCTTCTACCTAGAATCCACAGATGGTGGTCTTTCCTACAGCATTACGACTTCACTATAGAGTATAGACAAGGTAATAGAATGAAACATGCAGATTACTTCAGTCGAAACCCTGTGGCATGCATAAACTTATCACAAAACGTAGACTCCTGGCTGAAGATCGAACAAAGACGCGATCCAGAATTGGCCAAAATCATTAAAAATATCGAACAAGGAGAGACCTTACCTGACTATCGCATCCACGACCTAGTTCTAGAGAGGCAGTACATTGATGAAGAACCTGGTTCTAAAAAATGGAAAAAGATAATCCCAAAATCTTATCAATGGAGCATAATTAATGCATATCACACAGCACTCAAGCACTTCGGATGGGAGAAAACTCTGGCTAAGATACGAGAAACATATTGGTTTCCCGAGATGTCCTCCACTGTAAGAAAATTTATAGATAATTGTGTGATATGCAAAACTAGTAAAGGATCGTCGGGAGCAAAGCAAGTTCAAATGTACCCTATTGAGAAGAAACCCGTTCCATTCGACACCATACATATTGATATGACAGGGCATCTCACAAAACGTAATAATAAATATGAATACGTGGTAGTTCTGATTGATGCTTATACCAAATACGTCACTTTGACTTATGTAACAGATAAAACTTCAAAATCCATGCTTCTTGCTCTTAAGCAAATAGTTTCTTTATTTGGAGCACCGAGACAAATAATTGGTGATCAAGATACAGCATTTAAGGCAGAATTTGAAGAGTACTGCAAAGAACATGGTATCCATCAGCATTTTATTGCTCCAGGAGTCAGTCGCAGTAATGGACAAGTGGAGAGAATGATGGCTGTAGTAAAAAATGGGCTCACTATAATTAGAAACTACGAGACAAAAGATTGGAAAAAAGGTCTTGATACGTTGCAATTAGCTATAAACTGTACAAAGAATAAAACGACGAATATTAGTCCTCTAAAAGCACTTACCGGAAGACAATGTCCCGTGCCCGCTGAACTAATATCCCTCATTGATGAATCCGAAGGGACAGTAGACAAATCTCAACTGGATAACTACATGCAAAGGAACATTGAAGTCAGAGCACAATCAGACAAAGAAAGATTCAGTAAAGGAAAAGCCAAAATCAAAAGGTTCCAAAAGGGAGATATCGTTCTTTTTAAAACCAATCCAAGGAATCAGCTAGGGTTAGACCTCAAATACCCAGATGCATACGAAATTTGGAAAATACTTCAACATGACCGCTATCAATTAAAACGCATTAATGGAAGAGGAAGACCAAAAAGGTAGCACATGAGCAACTTCGTTTAGCACCAAAACCAGGTGATAGTGTCAACCTAGAAACCGTGTCGGCGATAGACAATTTGCCAGTTGATGATCAGACCCCATAAGCTCGCTCAGCGAATCAGATCAAAACGTCATATCAACAGTTTAAAGGTAATGAAACGGTACACATTTTCTCTCTGTAAACACAAGGTTGAGGACAGGGGCCTCCCTTTGTGTATATCTATTCGAAATTTAGTGAAGGTTGAGGACAGGGGCCTCCCTTCGTGTACATTTACCACCATGTAAAGGTTGAGGACAGGGGCCTCCCTTTGTGTACATGTGCCATTGTGTAAAGGTTGAGGACAGGGGCCTCCCTTTGTGTGTATTTACAACATTTAAAGGTTGAGGACAGGGGCCTCCCTTAATATTTACCCTTGTATTAAGAAACTCTCTATATCCGTAAGAAAGTTATCCACGTTATTAGTTTACTTTGCTGAAACAATTTATTTACAGAAGTCGAGGGCGACTTGTCTGCAGAATGGCCGTGTCGGCGCTTAGGAATAAAACAAGCGCGCCACGTGTATATCGCCGCTAAGAAATTAAAACAAGCACACCACGTGTCGATTATGAGTCATTCCCCCACTCCTCGAGTCAGGTGACGAGCGGTACTTGTTTACAGCGCACTATAAAAAGGCGGAATGTCGGCGGACCGAGTCATTCTGTCTTTGGCTGTAGCCTTGTCCGCACGTTTAAATTATAAATTTCATTTATAATTAATTTTATTATTTTATTTAATTTTTTTTAAATTAGTTTCTTTTTTTTAACATGGAAAACAATACCGAGTATGTCGATAATGGGTGTGTCTCGCCAATTATTGGTACCCCTCGCTCCGAAATATAAAATATGATCAAACACAACAACGTCAGAATAAGCATAGAGTTGTTCTAAGATTTTATTCGGAAACTTCAGTAACAAATGGCTGGTCTAGCGCCTAAAATAATTTTGAATACCTTTTTGTAATAAAAAGCAGGCAGCTATTTTTTTCGATCTCACTCGCAGAATACACTACAATCCCGGTACCTTGTTATATTAAATTTAATAAATAATTTCATGATGTTTTTTAGATGTGAACTATGGGCTCAGTTCATATTTCCTGATAGAGAGTACACGTCTATCGCCTTGCAAACAAAATTACATGATGAACACAGAATGTTATGCCAAAAACATTTCAGGGATGAGGATTTTATGGATAATTCTAAGACAAAACTACTCAGAAATGCTGTCCCATCACAAGTGAGTTACCCAATTGACATATATTATTTTTGCTATAAATATTTTATTAGATTTTAATATTAGTTTTAAGTATGTTTTGTATAATATTATTTTTAATTGTTGTCTGTTTATTACTTTGTTTTAGAATGTAGCTGAAATGTTCATGTCCATAAATGAACCTCAGCCTGCGCCGTCTAGGCTTGTCTTGCGAGATATTACCAATTCTGAACATGCAAATACTGTTCCTATGGAACATGAGCCTGCACCTATAGAAAAAACTGAAAGAGTGAAACTCCTGCAAGCAAAATGTACAAAATGTGTTAAAAAAAATTGTCAAATGAAAAATCGTATAAAAACTATGAAGTTAAAGTCTATAGTAAACACAATAGCAGAAGATAAATATGTCCAGAAATTGTGTACAAGGATAACTCCTGCATTTGCCTTGCTATTACAAGGGCAGTTACGAAATGTAAAAAGGAAAGCAAGTGGAGGAGATGGTCCAAAGAAGAGAAAATTACAGCTCTTAGAATTTACAAAAGATCTCCTACCTGTTATCGCTTGTTGCGAAGATTGTTTTCCCTACCATCTCCAAGTACATTAAAATCTATATTGAATATAATCCCATTTGGTGTAGGGGTAAATTACCAAATATTTAGTTTTAAAAAAATTTGCATGTATGCAAAAGCCTACAGAAAACATATACACATTGATGTTTGATGAAATGTCGCTGAATAAACATATGTTTTATAACAGTAAACAAGACTTATTTGAGGGTTTTCAAGACCATGGAACACAAGGGAGATCTTCAGTAGTTGCTGGATATGCTTTGGTATTCATGATAGCAGGAGTCAGACGTAAAGTTAAGCAACCAATTGCTCACTACATTTCTAGTGGGTTTCCTACTGCAGATAGACTTGCAGTACTTATAAAAGATGTTAGTACATGGTTAATTTCAAATTTTGTTAGTTGTGTCATGATATGACATTATTACAATTATACAATGTTTTGTATTATAGGTACTTCATCATTGCTGTGAAATAGGGCTAAATATTGAAGCCATTATCTGTGACATAGATGGGGTAAAAAGGCGAGCACTGTCGATCCTGGGTGCATCTTTGGAGCAACCATACATAACAATAGATAACAGAGTAATTGTCACATTATTTGGCACACCCCACCTACTCAAATGTTTTCGCAATCTTTTTATGAAATATAATATAGAATGCACCACCAATGTATCTTCTGAGGATGATGGGAATTGGTAAGATTTGTTTCATTTTAATTCATTTTGTTGGCTTGAGTGTGAATATTGTTACGCCGGTGGCTTAGTAAAACTTCAAAAGTGATTTTCTGTGACTTAGAAACGTTTTCAGCAGGCTGAAACGTCGTTTCAGGCCGTTTCAGAAGTAGCTCTTTCACATACTAAAAAATCTAAATTACACCCAAGTTACAGTAGTTTTCAGGCGCCTGAAACATGTTTTCAGTACGTTTCAGGCTACCCTCTATCCAATGCCGCAATAACCTGAAAACCCGTTTTCAGGCGTTTTCAGGACCCCTTATGAGCCATTAAGCCTACTTCAGTAAAAGGACATAAATTTCAATAGGAGTGAAAGAGATAGCAATAGTAGAAAGAGACAGAGATAGTTAGAACATTCGAGAAGTATTAGAATGAGAAAACATCATTAGAAAGAGATAGACAAACACAGAATATTCGAGAAAGATAGTACGGGAATATTCGAGTATTGTGTATCGAGAATATTCGAGTATCGAGACAGTTATACTCGAAACGTCTCGAACGCGCGACGTATTGGACTACATTCGAGTGTGTCCGCGAATGTTCTGGCAAGAGTGGCAAGTATCTTAGGGGACTATATAAGGCTGTGTCCGGCCGCCGGGAAGCATGATTGTTTTGCGATACAGTGCGAAAACACCTAAGTGATATTGGAGAACTAAGAAGCGACTTTCAGTGCTTTCAGTTAAGTGATTAGTGACTGTTAGTGTGGTAATTGATAAAAGTTCAGTGTTTTGGTAGACCCGCAGTTTGATTTACTGACCCCCTTCGTAACATTTGGTGTCAGAAGTGGAATCAGTAATGCCGGTTCTCCAAAGGAAAGACACGGAAGGAAGAATCCGGACAAGAAGCCAGCGACAACAGGAAGCCGACCAGAGACGCTTCGGAGCTACTCAGCCGCCAACTGACGAGGACCAGCAAGTCAGTTATGGAAGCCACTCTCTCAACGTCGGCTGCCGCACCAGATTGGGCGGCTTTCATGGCGATGTTTGCAGGAGCAGGCCCGCCGTCAGGAGGGAGCAAGCACGCCGTCTGGAAGAGCAGTTGCAGCGTGATTAAGGAGGAGCAGGCCCGCCGTCAGGAGGAGCAGGCACGCCGTCTGGAAGAGCCAGGCCCGCCGTCAGGAGGAGCAGGCCCGCGTCAGGAGGAGCAGACTCGCCTTTTGAGGGAACAACTGCAGCTCGGCCAAGATGAAACAAATGGTCCTGATCAAGATCTCCAAGCGACTTTCGGCAATAAGGTCAAAGTGATAGAAGATAAGGTTCTGCAACACAAGAACCGTCTCACCGAAGCTGAATCTGAGATTGCCGATGTCAAGAAGGCTTTGGGTAATCTGAAGGTCGGAGATGGGACAGCCACTATCGTCAGTGCCGCTCCTTCGGTGCGAGGATTCAAAGTGCCACCTTTTGATGGAGTTCCTCGTGGGCAGCATATAAAATACAGTTTGAGGCTGTAATGGAGGCAAAATGGGTGGACTAAAGCCCAAGCCATGACCGCACTCAAGCTAAGCCTCCGAGATCAAGCCTTGACAGTCCTCGAAGCTCTTGACAAGAAGGTGAGCTACGAGGAACTAATGGAAGCGCTTGAGGCAAGATACGGCGACGCACACCTTGAACATGTGTTTTCGGGCCCAGCTAAAAGATCGGGTTCAGCGTGTTGGTGAAAACCTACAACAATGGGCCCTAGAGGTAGAAAACTGGTACGTAAAGCCGTACCAGTCCGCACCGACGTTAATTGTGGGCAACCTTGTACAAGCTTTTGTCGACGGCATTCGGGACCTCGAAGTGAGAGCTGCTGTGAGACTCGGGCACCATGAAACCCCTTAAAGACGCCCTGGCCCATGCTCTAGAAGAAGAAGCTGTGAGGCAAGACCATCGGTCTCACCGTGTCAGGGAGGTAGTTGCAACACCTGTGCGTGACCGCTTCAAGGGATACAGCCCTAGATGCTACACTTGTGGCGAAAAGGGACACCTCCGATCAAGTTGTCCTAAGCGTAGCTCAGGGATGATGAAGATGGGCCTCAGGAGAACAGGGCAGCTAATAGCGCTGTCCAACAACAGCAAGGAAACGAGTAAACGCCAGGACTGCGGGGCGAGTGCTGGCTGGTGTTCGCAGAGCCTAAGATTTCGATCTCAAGAACCACGATGGGAACAGCCTGATCATCAATGGCAAGGTTAACGGAAGGTCATGTAAGCTGACAATCGATACCGGAGCTTCTTCGCACGGTTGTCGGTTCCCAACTTGCCAATCGGTCTCTGAGAGACTTCAGAAACAACAGCCTGGAGCGATTAAATTTAGTAACCGCCACCGGTCAGCACATACCCGTCCGAGCGAACAGAAGGTGGAGTTTGAAGTTGGGTAATCAAGTTTACCTGCACAACGTCATTGTGGCTGATATGTCGATGACTGCATTCTCGGACTAGACTTTATGAGGAAGAATGGTTGTGAGATCGACGTCAAGCAAGGAATTATGAGTTGTGGACGAGAAGAATGTTCATGGAAGGAGCCACACCGGGAAAGTTTATAGCTTAAAGAAACCGCTCTACCCCCAAAAATCAGAAACCATTGTGCCGGTTAGTCTCCCTTATAATTCTGGAAGATCTCATGGTAATGCAGATGCTTTGTCAAGAAGACTTGCCTCTGAAGACTGCAAGCACTGCGTAAAACAAGAGGCAAAAGCAGACCTACCTGTGAGAATGCTAATCGGAGCAGGCCCGCCGTCAAGGAGGAGCAGGCCCGCCGTCAGGAGGAGCAGGCCCGCCGTCAGGAGGAGCAGGCCCGCCGTCAGGAGGAAGCAAGCCAAGATGTCTGAGAAGATGAAAACCCGCTACGACCGAAATGTAAACAACAAGGGCTTTGAAGAGGGTTCGTTGGTGTGGCTACATAATCCCGTCCGCAGTAAAGGGAAATCTCCAAAGCTTCAAGCCAATGGGAAGGACCCTATCGAGTTTTGAAGAGGATCAACGACGTCACGTACCGGATCAGCGGAATGCACTAGTCCCTGTAAGATTGTTTCACGTTGACCGACCTGGCGAAATACCACGGAAAATAATGATGCTCGGGACGAGCATGTCTTAGGAGGGGGTAAGTGTTACGCCGGTGGCTTAGTAAACTTCAAAAGTGATTTTCTGTGACTTAGAAACGTTTCAGCAGGCTGAAACGTCGTTTCAGGCCGTTTCAGAAGTAGCTCTTTCACATACTAAAAAATACTAAAATTACACCCAAGTGTACAGTAGTTTTCAGGCGCCTGAAACATGTTTTTCAGTACGTTTCAGGCTACCCTCTATCCAATGCCGCAATAACCTGAAAACCCGTTTTTCAGGCGTTTTCAGGACCCCTTATGAGCCATTAAGCCTACTTCAGTAAAAGGACATAAATTTCAATAGGAGTGAAAGAGATAGCAATAGTAGAAAGAGACAGAGATAGTTAGAACATTCGAGAAGTATTAGAATGAGAAAACATCATTAGAAAGAGATAGACAAACACAGAATATTCGAGAAAGATAGTACGGGAATATTCGAGTATTGTGTATCGAGAATATTCGAGTATCGAGACAGTTATATCGAAACGTCTCGAACGCGCGACGTAATTGGACTACACATTCGAGTGTGTCCGCGAATGTTCTGGCAAGAGTGGCAAGTATCTTAGGGGACTATATAAGGCTGTGTCCCGGCCGCCGGGAAAGCATGATTGTTTTGCGATACAGTGCGAAAACAACTAAGTGATATTGGAGAACTAAGAAGGCGACTTTCAGTGCTTTCAGTTAAGTGATTAGTGACTGTTAGTGTGGTATTGATAAAAGTTCAGTGTTTGGTAGACCGCAGTTTGATTTACTGACCCCAGCTCGTAACAATATTTTTGTCTTTCCACAGTTCATATGAGCTTATAACTATAATTAAGTAGAGATGATCTAGAGTCGAAATTAAAAAAAAAAACATAATTTTTGTTACATTTTAATTGCAGGCATCAATAAAAATAGTAATTCTAATAAAAAAAATCTCTTATTTTAAATTGTACTGTTTTAATGACAAAATTTTTCTGAAATGTAAATATGGCCGATAAAAGCCCCATCTACGAGATAGAATAAATTAACCTTGGTCAAGCTCTTTAAACTCATCCCTTTGTAAAACATAGGCATGTAAAGAGATTTAATTAACATTTACAAAATGAAAGTTTAAATCAACTCTTTTTGATTTTTAAGTGTTGTAATCTTCTGAACTGTATACCGAAGCATAATACAAACATTATTCAACTAATTTAAATCAATTAACAATTATCCTTACTTATATTATAAATCGGAAACTGAGTTTGTTTGTTCCGCTTTCACGCCGTAACTACTGAGCCGATTGCTTTAACATTTTTTAGACGTAAAGTTAGAAGTCCGGATTAAATAATAGGGTACTTTTTATCCAAGAAAAAGTTTATATTACCGAGAGAAAAAAAATTCCACGCTGGCGAAGCCGCGTGCGGAAAGCTAGTATTTAATAATTTTTGATTATTAGGGGTAGTATTAATCCTTAAAAACAAAAAGTACTCATCTACATGATATAGATTTAGAAGTAGGGTAGGATAAGGCTAATTGCAAATTGATGCAGGACGAAATTTTGTGTGCTTCATATCCTAGACTAATACATAAATATGAAATTTGCCACATCTCTAGATGCTTAACAGAGACTGATATTCAAATAACTATTTCTTCTCTCTAACTCTATGTAATATTTTGAATTAAGAAAACTAGTCTTCGTAACTAAAGTAATATAAATTTTCATGTAAACCTATTGGTATCTTTCCACAATAACAATTCTATTTCTATGAATTTACAGGAAGTATGACTCCGGATGCTGCTGTGACTGGCAATTTAGTAGCAAATATGGACAAATTGTTTGATGCACTTAATAGTGAATCATCTGACTTGAGAAGAGGGAAGCCTGAGTCCACAAATTTGACTGCAACCAGTCCGCATCTGAAATTGTTTTCAGAAATGAAAACATTTTTTTAAAATATGAAATATATTGGGAGCCCGCGCAAGCCACCATCCCAAGAAGGCTGGATATGGACTATATTAATGGTGTAGATCGATTGTGGAAAAACTTGGTGCAAAAATACCACATCAGAAGTCTGGCAACAAGAAGACTGCAGCAAGATCCATTGGAGAACCTATTTGGCTATATTTGAGGAGAAAACGTTGATTTTAATTTTCTACAGTGTGAAACACACAAAGAAGAAAATATTAATAAAATAACTTTATGTGTACCTATGATTTGTGTCAAACGATTTTGTATTTTAAAAAATAGAAAGTTTGCTGAAGAATCTTCTGCAATTGCTCTTAAGCGCAAAATGAACATTATTTTACACAAATGAGACGAATTACAGGTAAAGATTTATTGTTACATTCGATAGTTAATACAAAGTGTAATAAATGGTATACAGCTTTATTAAAAATTTAATGGTTTAAATATACAGTTGAAAGTTGATAATGGTGCTCAATGTAACGTTCTCAGTCAAGCTCAAATATTACAAATAGGTTATAAGCTGTCAAATATTGTGCCAACTAACATTAAAATCACATCCTTTACTAATCAATTAGTCCCAGTAGTGGGAAATATAACACTAAATTGTATATTCAAAATCAAATATATAAGTTAGATTTTTTTTACTGTCAATCAAAACTGTTCTAACATCTTAGGATTATATGCTTCAGAACATTAGGTCTTATTAAAAGAATTGAACAGATTAATATCATTCCAATATAATATGAACACCTTTTTGATGGACAAGTGGGTTGTATACCGGAGAAAGTTAAATTAGAAATAGATTGTAATGTAAAACCAGTTATTTTACCGGCTCGCAGATTACCCTATGCTCTGCTGCCAAAGATTAAAATGGAATTGGAGTCTATGGTTCAAAAAAGGTATCATTGAACCTGTAACAGAACCAACAGATGGGTAAGTCAGATGGTGATTGTTCTTAAAAAAGATGACACCTTAAGGATTTGTTTGGATCCCAGACCGTTAAATAAAGCTTTAAAAACGTGTACATTACCCTTTTCCTACTGTAGATGAGATATCAGCCAAATTATATGGTGCAAAGTGGTTCTGTAAGCTGGATGCTCAATCAGGTTTTTGGAACTTACCCCTTGATCGTGCCAGTTCCAGGCTTTGTACTTTTTCAGACTATTTGGGGCCGATATTGTTTTCTTAGATTACCGTTTGGTATTAGTCCAGCAGCTGAGATATTTCACAGGATTATTTATGAAACATTCTGTAACTTAAAAAATGTAGCTACATTTCAAGATGATTTAATTTTATGGGCTAGCACTAAGGAAGAATTACAGTCAATGTTAGTAAAAAGTACTTGAAAAGGCATCTAAGGCAAATATTAAATTCAATCCAAAAAAGTGTTTGTTCTTTGTGAGCCAGGTAAAATTTTTAGGGCACAAATTTGGGGAAAATGGAGTAGGGGAGACCGGGGCTGGAAGTGACAGGGGTAGGTAGTTACAGTGGCAATGGTCGCGAAACAAAGAACGCAATACTGACGTTATTATTATTTCATGTAAGTCGGGGCTGATGTGCATCCACTGCGACCTATTAAGATCTATTGTGACCAGCCTCCTGTGTAGGTTCCATGTAGGCCCTACAGTAGCTCCCTTAACTGGGCACTGACCAAGAAAGATAGGATGTTCCCAGTTCGGATTGTTTTTATTTCATCTGGGTCAAGGATGTGTTTCCCCAGGTGTCTGTTTCTTTTGTGAATCAGCGGTTCACAGTAGCACAAGAGGTGTATTGGTGTTTCACGCTCTTGTTCGCAGACTCTGCATGTGTCAGTGTCCTTAAGTTTCATGTTGTGAAGGTGTCTATTCAACATGCAGTGACCGGTCAAAGCCCTAACCATCACGCTCAAGTTACTCCTGTTAAGCTTTAATAGCTCGTCAGTGCGTTTGCGAGAGTATGGTTCGATTAGTGCTTTTGAGACGAAAACAGGTGTGACAACAGTACTGAAACCTAGAAAAATTTTAGCTCCAAAGGGATCTAAACAAGTTGGTTCCATTACATCAGCAGAGAGAGGGACTCTTGTAACTCTTTGCGTAGCAGTAAATGCAGTGGGGAACTCGGTGCCATGTATGTTTATCTTCCCACGAATTAAATACAGGGACTATTTTGTTCGCGATGGTCCTCCAGGCTGCATTGGCGCCGGAAACTCAAGTGGCTGGATGACTGGGCTGGAATTCAAAATATTTATAAAACATTTCATAGATAATGTGAAACCATCTCCATCCGACCCAGTTCTCTTATTATTGGACAATCATTCTTCACACTTGGACATTGAGGTCATCGAAACTCCTTCCCACCACATTGTTCACATAAGCTCCAGCCTCTGGATGTGGGGATCTACGGACCATTCAAAAATTACTGTGCCAGTCAACAAGATGGTTGGCTTAGAAACAATCCAGGCAAGACAATGACTATACACGACATTCCATCAATAGTGAAAAATGCTTTACCCTCGGCATTAAATCCAACGAACATCATCAACGGATTTAAAAAGACTGGTATTGCACCATTCAATAAAGATATTTTTCAAGATGAAGACTTCTTGTCTGCTTTTGTTACTGACAGACCAATAGACGAAACAATTAACTCTAACGTCGAAAATGTCGCTGTTACAGCACAGAACACGGAGGCTGAAACTTCAACTCCATCTTCTCCTCATTCTCCCATAGAGAGTACCATGGCAGAACCCGAAAGCTTAATTTTTACTAACCCAGTTGCTGGTTGTAGCAAAGATATTATGCCCAATGAAAATAATTTTTCTCCCGAGATTATTCGGCCTTATCAAAAAGCCGCTGCGAGAACAACCAAAATAACACGAAAAACTCGCAAGTCAGCAATTTTAACAGATACGCCTGAAAAAAATGCTTTGGCACTGGCACAGAGTAACAAGCAGGAAAATAAATCCAAAAAAGGAAAGTCAGCCAAAGGAGGAAAGTCTACAGGAAAGAAGACTAAACAGGAAAATACACATAAGAGAAGGAAAACAAGTAATGAAAAAAAAAAGTCTTGCTGTAAAGAGGAAAGTATTACATGACACTGACGAAGAAAGTGAAGTAGAGGATGGTTATTTTTGTCTGATATGTTGTGATCCTTTTGATCCGAAGCAATCTGGTGAGGAATGGGTAGAGTGTAGAGCTTGTAAGAATTGGTCACATGTTAAGTGTGTTAGAGGAAATATTACACATTACATATGTTTGAATTGCGAGAGTGACGATTCAGACTACAGTGACTGAACTGCTTGGTTTTCCTTATGTTTTTTTTTTAAAGTGTAGTTTATTTGCAATTTTAAAATGCGTTTGTTCATTACAAAGGTTTTATTTAATAGAAAGGTTTAATATCTTATAGGTAAGAAATTATCTATATTTTGTTTTTACGAATAAGAAGACCAAAGTTTAAGTTTGTAATTTTATGTCATTTCAAATTATTATGTTTTTGTTGTAATGAGGCAAAAGACTGCTTTATAGACATTATGTTATGTTATTTAAATTAAGAAAAGTAACTGATTGTGATAATTGTTCCTAATAAAAACTCTTATAATACGTTTGTTTTTTATTGTAACAATTTGCCCCGTGTAGTGTAACAACCAGCCCCAAGCACGGGGTTGAAAGTTACACAGCTTTTTTTTCAGAATTCATACATTTATGTTATTACTATTAGTCTGCAACATAAAATTTATTTTAAATAATATTCCTGAACAGTTACTTAATCAAACGAACCTATACTCAGGTACAACACTCAAACCAATGAAAAAATATGACAAGTTTGTAATAAAAATGTCACAACCAGCCCCGGTCTCCCCTAAGTGTAGATGATGAAAAAATTAAAGCAATTAGGGAATTAAAACAGCCTACGGATAAAAAATCATTACAAAAATTTCTTGGTATGGCAAATTATGTATCTAAATTTATTCAAAACTTTTCAGATTTGTGTTCACCACTAAGAGACTTATTGAAAGATCAAAATGAATTTATTTGGGAAAATCATCATACAAAATGCTTTGAAAATTAAAATATTGTATATCTAATGCAACCGTGTTATCGTTTTATGATCAAAACAAAGACTTGATTTTAAGTGTGGATGCAAGTTCCATTGGCTTGGGAGCAGTTTTAATCCAAAATGGACGTCCAGTAGCTTTTGCATCTAGAGCATTAACAGAAGTACAAACAAGATATTCTTCAAATAGAAAAAGAACTTTTGGCAATTTGTTTTGGAGTAGAAAAAATTTAGACAATACATTTTAGGTAGAAATTCAGTAAAAGTTGAGACTGATCACAAGCCAATTATAGGTCTTATTAACAAACCATTGCACAAAATTCCAATAAGGCTCCAAAGAATGATTTTGAAATTACAACCATATTCACTGAATATTGTACATACACCTGGTAAATACTTATATATTGCAGATACCCTATCAAGAGACTTTTTCACTCTTAGGGTGTGATACAGAGACAGAATTTGATGATGATTAGAGTTACATGTATCTATGTTAATAAAGAACTTGCCCGTAACAAAGGAAGTTTGGTGCAAAGTGAAAGAGTGTCTTGATAGTGAATACAATTATGTTTAATTTTGTTTGGCAATGCTACAATAATCCTTCGAAATTAATTTACAAAGAACATCAGCTCTCTTCAGCTGTAGGCTGCCAACAAGGCGACCCACTTGGACCTGCGCTTTTCAGCTTAGCAATTCACCCATCATTACCAAGTTAAATTCTAAATTTAATGTATGGTATTTAGATGACGGTACCCTGGGAGGTGACATTAAAGAAAGTCTTAGAGGATCTTCGTATTTTAATAGAACAATTTCGCGATAATCGGACTAGAATTGAATTTTCTAAATGCGAATTTTCTTTTTCCGATACTTGTTTGGACACAGAATCGCCATATCCAAATTCCGTCAGCTTGCTCCCAATATTAAAATCATAAATAAAAGCTCACTATACCTCCTTGGGGCGCCTATTTTGGATGAATCTTTCCAGACCTGATAGAAACAAAAATTAAAAACCTTTCTGAAGCCTCGGACCCCATATCAAAAATAAATGCTCACGTAGCATACACAATTATCAAATATTGTCTTTTTGTACCAAAAATTACATATGTCCTGAGGTGCAGCCATTTTTGGAGATTTCCCAACCTTTTAGAAAGAATTGACAAAATTATTTATAACCTTCTAGCTTCAGTATTAAATATAAAATTAGACGATCACTCGTGGACCCAGGCATCTCTGCCGATAAGACACGGTGGTATAGGCATCAGGAAAGTAACCAGCGTTTCACTCCCCGCATATCTGTCTTCTATACACAGTTCAATAGATTTAATGAGCAAGATTATGAAATCACAAATCCAGCCACTTAATATTCCTTTTATAACAGAGGCTATAGATGCGTGGAGCGCGGCCTGCCCAATGTCGACCTGCCTGTAAACACCAGTTCACAGCGTCTTTGGGACGAGCCGCTTTGCAGGCTGGTACGGGACAACCTATACCATAATACGGCAACCAGCCCTGTAGAGCGCGCTCGCCTCATTGCCAGCGCTGAATGGGAATCCGGGCAATGGCTGCAAGCTCTACCTTCTTACAATTTAGGAACCTTTTTAGATAACACGACATTCCGTTTATCAGTTGCTCTTCGCCTGGGAGCGACCTGCGTTGTGCCACATCGCTGTCGTTGTGGGTGATCATGTTGACCAACTAGGTCATCACGGCCTATCTTGCAGCAGAAGCGCGGGGCGTGCCTCTCGCCATGCCGGCCTTAACGACGTCATCCGTAGGGCCTTAGCCAGTGCGGGAGCACCGGCTGTTTTAGAACCGGCCGGCATTAGCCGTGACGACGGTAAGAGACCCGACGGCATGACCCTCGTGCCATGGAAGATGGGACGACCACTAGTTTGGGACATGACATGTGACTCTAGCGCAGTCCAATCTTCGTGGCACCGCAGTTAGGGCTGGGTCTGCTGCTAACTCGGCTGAACTCCTCAAATGGCGCAAGTATGCAAACATAAATAGTGGTTGCATATTTGAGCCTTTTGTGGCGGAGACTCAGGGGCCCTGGGGGGAAAGTGCCCACAGAGTTTTCAAAGAGTGCAGCTATAGATTGACCGAGGCTACATGTGACCGGAAAGCTGGCTCATATCTGGCGCAGCGAATCAGCATCGCCATACAACGTGGCAATGCTGCTAGTCTTATGGGGACGTTGCCTGACGGCAGCGATTTATTTCAAATATTTTATTTATAGTTTAGTTTTTAATTTTACTAAATAATTATTAGAGATATTAGTTTTATATATAGTTTTAGTTTTTAATTTTATTTAAGTTTCATTATTATATCATTTATATTACTTTAATGTATACCTTATCTACGTTAGTTATTTATAAAAATATTGAGTTCTTTTAAGTTGATTCTTATAATTACACTTCATATTTTATATAACAATTAAAATGTATTCAGTTTCACTATTCGTATATTAACGGTCACCCATTATGTCTAAATTGAAATATTTTACCTTAAACGGCTGGCCTAAAAAACTATAAAGATATAAATGAAAATTTGAAACCATACTATGATTATAAAGATGAGATTGTTGTAATCAAAGATTTATTATTTAGAAGTAGTAGAATTTTGTTACCAAAATCATTAAGATTAGAGATGCTAAAAAAGCTTACATACAGGACACCCAGGTGTATCTAGAACAAATTCTAGAGCCCAGCTAACAATGTTTTGGCCTGGAATTGTACAGGATATTAAAAAATATGTAAAGTCTTGTGCAACATGTTTGAAATATCAGAATAACAAGCAAAAAATATGTTTACAATATAAGAAAATTATCAAGCTTCCTTGGCAAGAAATAGGATGTGATATATTGAACTGTATCAGAAATATTATTTAGTGGTTGTTGATTCCTTTTCTAATTTTATTGAAGTATGTTCATTAGATGATTTAAGAAGTATGACAGTAATTCAAAAATTAAAATCCATATTTTCAAGGCATGGCATACCTTTAGTACTGTATACAGATGGAGCACTATGCTTTGATTCTGACTTATTTAGGAATTTTACAAAAGATTGGTTTTTTCACATATTATGTCTAGTCCCCATTATCCTCAATCAAATGGATTAGCAGAAAGTGCTGTAAAAATAGTCAAAAATATTTTTAAAAAAGCTTTAGATTCTGGAGAAGATCCTTACCTGCATTATTAAATCACAGAACAACTCCTAGGGGTGCCATCCACTCACCTGCATCAAATTTGATGAGCCGTCAATTAAGAACAAACATACCTTGTTCATTTCGGTCATTGGTTCCTAAAGTTACATGTTTCAATGATGCCAATAAACTAAAGAATATAAGACTTAGAAGTAAATTTTATTATGATTATAATGTTAGAAAAATAATTAAGTTTAAACCAGGTCAGTTAATAAGATTTCAAAAAGGTGCTAAAGATGACAAACTCTGGTATTCTGGTAAAATAATTAAAAAACATGGTAATCTAAGATCTTATGTTATTGAAGGTAAAAATGGTAGAAGATATGTCAGAAATGAAATTCATATTAGATTAGCTTCAAATGACCCTGAAGCTAGAACTATTTTTAAATGAACCAGACTCTATTACACCAATATTTCAGACCTCTAATGATAAAACTAGTCCTCAAAGTCCTATAGCCCATCCCGATAAAAATATTGCATTACCTGTTACTTCTACAGATGAAACCCTTACTATGCCTAATATACCTTCTGATAGAGATTTGGCTTCTGACACATCTTCTAATAATAATAATCCTAGATGTAAAAGAATTATTAAGCGGCCAATTCGATTTGATGATTATGTACTAGATTATGATAGTTCACAATTATGATTAAGATGATTGTTCTAATCTAAGCCTACGTAGTTTTATTTGTTTTTAAAGGGAAAGATGTTGTAAGATGATTGTAAAAATAAAACTAATATTATCTGTAAGAGATATCGCTTTGTGATGTACCTGTAGACGGATGTAGGACTTGGCTGGATGTCACTTTTGACAGGTATCTTTGTGTATTTTTGGATTTATAAATAAAAGTGCTCATTGATTATTCTTAGTAAACATGGGTTTTATTTCAAAAATATAACACTATGTATTCTAAACGTGTGTTTAGCAACGTATGAATCTCAGAATGTGAACATAAAAAACGCGAGTAGCACAAGCCCAGTCCCGGTCCTATGCCGCGAGTACAAGCGATAATAGGCTGAATGAACACGCAAATATGCACAGATTCATTAATCGAGTGAGACTTACTTGTTTACTCGGTGTGTCACCGCGTAAAACTAGTTTTTGGTCGAGTACAGCTCCCAAACTTTTAACAATGATATGCGTTATAAACAAGTTACATAAAATCGATATCGAATAACATATTACAATGCGATTTTTGAAAGATCTTTCTCGCATTTTATAAAAAACGTTGGTGACGTATCCGATTTCTTAACCATTATTTTGCAATGTTTTACCCAAATGTACTTAAATCCTTTTTCCTTTACTAATACTTTGGCCTTATTTAGTAGTAGTAGTTTGTTCGCTGTCGTAAGATGATCGTTCACGAAGAAGTTTGATGTTGCCGTGAAACCCAATGAGGATATATTCTGTTGCTTGATTTTACGCGCAGCAGATATAAATTCTTCTTTAATATAACGGCTATGAAATGCTACAACTATTGGCTTCTTTGCATTTGGAATCCGGCTAGGCACTCTTGCGATATAGTTTATATCTTTTCTGTTAACGGTCAGTTCAGACTGTGGTGTATGTGAGTATTACATTCTAGTGGCAACATTGGTCAGGCCTGTTTAAAAAGAAAATATATATGTGACGGCTCTGGATAGTCTGTGTTCGCTCCGCCCGTCCCGTTAAAAAGAAGTGTCTGTCGCGTCCAAGCTTATAAACTAATAATTAAGTCTATTTGTCTGAATTGTCTGTCTGTCTGTATTAGTCATCAATAAAGTGATTATCTAACTTTACTGAATTGATATTTATCATCGACCATCGAACACAAAATTGGCGACGAGGATGGGATATATGTAAATGTGTCAACCTGTGATAAAAAATTACCAATCATTGTCTGTGCGGATAAGCAAAAACATTTTAAATCATTGTTGGGGCGTGATTGGTATATTGTAAAAATCTTAAGTCCAGTTTTATATTTGGTTTCGGTAGGTGGGGTCTTAAAAAAAGCACACCTAAATCAGTTAAGTCCTGTTTTCCTTGCCTGAGGCAACTAGAGTTTCTAATTCTAATAATGAAGTTCTACTAGGGGCCCTTCCGGGAACTAGTGCGGATAACTTACCTGTACTATAATTCCACCAAGACTACCACCACAAATCAGTCTGTCTCCTCCAGCTCCAATTTCTCAGGAGTTGAATGATTCCAGAGAACCTATAGATGTTACTCAACATATAGCATCTCCTATGGAACAACCCATACGAAGATCATCAAGAGTAGTTAGACCTCCAAAAAGATTAAATCTGTAGGGGGAGGATGTGATGTATGTGAGTATTACATTCTAGTGGCAACATTGGTCAGGCCTGTTTAAAAAGAAAATATATATGTGACGGCTCTGGATAGTCTGTGTTCGCTCCGCCCGTCCTGTTAAAAAAAGTGCCTATCGCGTCCAAGCTTATAAACTAATAATTAAGTCTATTTGTCTGAATTGTCTGTCTGTCTGTATTAGTCATCAATAAAGTGATTATCTAACTTTACTGAATTGATATTTATCATCGACCATCGAACACAAAACAGACAACAATCCTATCTCGACTATGCTATGCTCGACTATATTGTACAGTACAGGTTTTCGTTTTTCTTCTCTGGAATATCTTTAATCTCCACATTGTTAGCTCTTGCCCATGGATTGATCTCTAATAAGCGCCAGTAGATGAATATTAGGGATTCTGGATCAGCAGCTCCAGAATCCCT
>JAYEAL010000821.1:0-17113 GCA_036419045.1 Scirpophaga incertulas | reverse complement strand
TTTATTTTACCACCATAATCTAGGAGTAATAATGTTCTGTGACCATAATTGTATAAGCTGTATGTATGTAAATTTGTCCACTGTCACGCGTCACGTTGACATTGACATATACATCAATTGTGAGCATTTACATCAATTTGCAATCACGCACGTTTTTCTGTGTATATTACACAAAAATAAAATGAAGGCTGTAAAAAAAATTAAAGATAACAAACAGAAAGTTGTGAAAAAACCTAAAGTTAAAACTAAAAAAGAGAAGGTATTGATAGTCGCTCAAGAAATCAAATTTGCCAGACTGCTGTCTGGAAATGAAAAAAAAACACGGGATAGAGTGTTAAAATCATTAAAAAAATGGCTATTGAATTGTTTTGCTACAAACTATGGTAAATGTTTTTCTTAATGCAATATTAAGTGCAGTTATTTCTATTTAACATTTAAATTTATTTCTTTAAAATGCTATCCATAACATAACCTATAAATTAAAATGTATGCACTGTTTACTTGGTAAAAACAACATTTATCTGCATGTAAGAAGGTCTTTTTGTATTATATTTCATGGTCTACTTTCCATGGATCTAATAATAGTTAGTATAACTCGGCAGAATGCTCCTCTGTGATCAACACACATAACCACACCCAAGTCCAAGTAATATTATACCGGAGGTTATCTGCTGTTGAGGTCTACGATAAATACAAACATCCACATGAAACTATCTTCCATTGTCTGCTTTATCGTCTTTTATCATGAAATATAATAAAGGGATTCCTATTATATGTATATATTAAAATATACCAACTGCCAAAAATGCTCATGAATTAATGTATCAATAAAAATTATTGAAGAGGTAGAGTTAATGTGGTTTTATCTTGTCTGCTTACTGCTGTTTTGAATCATTGTTTGTTCTGTTTTCTCAATAGTAAACATAAACAATAATTTAAAACCGTAGTAAGTAGAGATACACCTTCACTTTTTTATATATGACAATCCATATTTTGACAAACCATTACTGCCAAACTAAACTTATAGATTTGTTATTATTAGTTTACTTTTTGACAGATGATGAAAAGTATAATAATGAGGATGTTTTGAGGTTACCAGAAAAAGATATAACATGATATCCCAATAACTTAGACTTAAAAGCAAACAAATGATTACAGTTTTATATTACATTTACACAGTAGATTTAATTTAAATAGGGATAGTCAAAATTGTGACATTTATAGAATTTTAATTTTTTTTAGTGTAGGAATAGATTTTAAACCGTTGTTGGGACAGTTAATGGTTACTTTCTCAGTGGTAAAATTGTAGATTAGTGTATCATATACCATTTAATAAAATAAAGTCTTTTTGACACTTCAAAAAGATTCCATGCGGTGGTCTTAAATATCTTGCTAATGAATTTACGCAATTATAAATGAAAAAAATAAGTGTACTAAGCTGTGCAGTCAATCTCTCTGTCTTCATCAGTCAATTTAATAGAAGGCATTGAATGTCAGCATCGAGTCCATTAGCTCCTTGATATACAATGGTAAAAATATATTTTATATATATTTATACTTTATTAATGTTTCAGGTTTCAAGGAAGATGACTTCACAAGAGTATGGAAAGGTCTGTTCTATGCCATGTGGATGTCGGACAAACCCCTGATTCAGGTTATTGCTTCTTTCATTCTGTGGATTAGTTAAGCTATAAATTTCAATCTATAATATATTAAACTCATCTATATATAAATATTTAGGATAAATATGTATTTAGTGATGTCACTATGATTAATGCTAGAAAATTTTTATACTCTAGTGGAATTTCAGTCTATTACAAACATATTGACTCTATCTATATAGACTCTATAGTCAATATGGTTTGTAGTGTCTAAAATCAGCTTTCTTAATTATTAACATCAAATAAAATATAATTTGGATTAAAAAAGTGAATAATGAACAATTTTATTGAAATTTGTTCAGGTTGGATGTGTAGTCGGTGGCTTAGTTGCTTATGAAATCGATAAGAATAAATTATAAGGTAGGAATTAGGCAAATTCCTATTTTTTAATTAAGATATTTTTAAAGAAAATATCTCAGAGCTAGCTTTCAAATGCCATCACATTGGAGCTATCAGATTTGTCACAATAAGAACATATCCCCTTTGACTAACATAATAATTGAATGGCCCCATTTTTACTAATATCTCAAGTAAAGGTTGGTTAGTGATATGAATATAAGACCTGTTTCCTGGGTAGAAACCAATTTCTAGTAATGACAAATTTAGTTTATAAAAAATAATATCTTTTTCAGGAGGACTTATGTGAATCTATTGCGGGTATACTGGACTTGTTTCCGGCGGACAAATTCAAAGATGCTCTTCTGATGAGCAAAGCTGGGTTCAAAATTCTTGCCACAGAATGGTATGGCATTGACCACCACAGGATGGACAAGTTCCTCATGGTATTCATCTAAAACTACAATTTATACATAAAAGACGAATAATAGTAGTGATGTGATGACTTAGTGATGACATATATAAGCTGTGATGATGATAATAACAATAAATTTAAGCTTTTTATATCATTTGCCTTAACAGGGAGTGTTACTGACACAAATACAAAGATATTTGTAATTATATCAAGTTTAAGCATAAACAATAAGTTTCCTTTTTTATAAAGGTTTTTTAACCCTTATATTTGTTTTATGTCAGTAAGTGCCTTGAAAGTCCTATTTGATAAAAGATTATTTTGCGATTGGTTGCTGCCCAAATTCTGTACATACAATTATATGTGTACAAACTATTTGTTTATCTGCCAGTTAGTTCGACGCTGGCTGCGCGGCAGTTTGCGGAGTCTAAGCCGTTGCGAGTGGAGAACAAAAGAGTGTCGCATGTACGCCGACATGTTATCTGACGATGATGGTGTGTATTTTCTGACAATCAAATCAAAAATCTGTCATTAAGTTTGTCTGTGATTATCATATCGTCTTCATGCATTAGGATCGCTTTACATACAAGCTAGGTATAATCGTGAGGGCGATTTGCCTATATGGTTCGTAGAACTTAGGCATAGGTCAAGTTTAGTCGGTAGGTCACGTGGTCAGACCGCTCTGGTCGCGTGGAGGCCAACATAACCTACGTGACACTTGCCGTTGTGGGGTATCGTAAATATTTTTTCAAAACACTTCTGCTAACAATATATTCTATTAGGTACATATTTATAATTACTAGTTTCTATTGCAGGTATATTGGCTACGAAAACTCCACAGTACGCTCGAAATGCCGGATCTATGTTGCTGCATGTAGTTGACTGTTTTTTAGAAGAATTGGCAAAGGTAAAGTAGTAGTCTTTTTTTTGTATATATAATTGGTAATTCTTAATATTCCGAGTGTATATAATTTGTACTAGAAGTAACAAATCCAGGTTAAATAGCATAAAAACTATTACATTCGACATACAATTTTTATACAATATTTTTTTTAATAGAAACTTCTTTAAGGTAACAATAAAAAATATCAAGAAAATAAATTATTTATTTGAGTCTAAACAATCTATTATAAATAAATTGAGAAAATAATCGATTTATTTGTGTCTGAGCAGGTATCATCAGGTGACATTGCTCCTAACAGTGTTTACGAACTACTGGTTCCGATGTGTCGTTACGTCGTCGCGGGAGAGTCTACCCCCCTTTGTGTATCTACTCGGAGACTGCTCACCGCGTTACTTCGGCAATCTGATCAGGGATTGGAGTACCACCATAAAACTAAGGCTTGGGAGAGGGTGAGGCTCTTTAACAACAACTTGGTAGTACTAACATAGGAAGTTAAGAAGTGTATGTCATGTTCAAATAATACATGTTATCTATTCTGGTCTATAATAATAGAACTGCAAGGTCATACAAAAGTAAAATGGATACTATTTCCTGTTCTCATGAACCCTGACCATTGTATATTATTGATAATAATAATTTCTCTAAAATATCACAATTGATTCAACCTAGATATTACGATTATGTAATTTTAATACCGTCGGTGATAACCGCTTTTATTACCTATAGAGAGGTATGTAGAGATGTTTTTGGTGTCCACGATAATTTACTTGTATGTAGCGTCTAGTCCAAATCTTTCATATATCTGTCAAAGAACACTCTTATAGATGAGCATTTTATGCATAGGAAAAATTCAATACTTGCCGTATTAATTGATGGTGACAAAACTATTTTATAGAAATACTCGTATAAATAAGATTTCTAAGATTTTTCATTATTGTCTAATTCTTTGGTATTGTCTCATTGTTATTTATGGCATAACTTAGTCATGTGGTCCTTTAATGTCCAGAGACAGAATGCGCCAGTTGTTACAAGTGTAATAAAATTACCAAGGGATTTTGGTAGACTATAATTTGAATGTCTTTAATACTTAAAGGAACCCCTTTAAGTATGTTACCGCCAAAATATGGAATAACTTGCTAACACCCATCTAAATAATTATGATTTCGCTTTTTACTTTTTAAATGTGAAGTTTAAGTGGCAATCCCTGATAATATCACATGAATGAGATAATTAATAATGAATAAATAAAATTTAATTTGGTTCTAATTTTGAGACCCTTGTTTCATGCATGTAATAATAAATGAATAAATGTTTCAATAGTATAGCAGAGGTTTTCACCAGTATTTTAAAATTTGTCAAATAGGGTAGACTACTACAACTGATTATGGCCGTTTTTATACTATAATTATCTGATTTGAGCAATTTATATCTAATGAAAGTATGTTAATATAGAAATTTCAGTTTAATTACTAATTTATATTGCTTTAGATTTCTAAAAAATGAGCAATTATTATTTACGTGATTCTAATGAAACGAACACATTTCTAGCATTCTCACATTAAGTAACATTTTTTTATATAGAAAGTATACCTATAAACGTACAAACGACAAAGTTATTTTAAAATATGTTTATACGCTCATACAAATTAGGCGAGTTTACTTAGTTATGACGTCACGATTGCAGTGTTTTTAGTATGGAGCGTTTTTGAGCGAGCCGCGACAGCGCCGCAAACATGTTGATGTATCTTCAAAAGTAATAGGTGCTGGTGTACTGTTGGTTCTAGAATATTTCTCATTTAAAAGAGTACTCTTATTATATATAGAATTTAAAAAATTGTCGTCTACCCAATTGTATGGGTACGTAGCTAATACATATGTACAACAAATATTGAATGTATTTTAAGTTAATAACTTTTATGCAGATGTTACGTGTTTCTCAGTTGGCAAGGATTACGAAAACTAGGAACTAACTCGGAATACTAGGAAGTCAGAGTCACACACATTGTAGTGAGATTAGCTATATTCACTATAACATTATAACGATAAATAAAAATGGTATGTCTAGATGGGTTGTCCTCGAGGCGGTCCAGATGCCTTGGAGCTGGTGTCTGATGAAGATGCATTAGACCCTGAATCTGAAGATGAGGAGGAAGTTATAGTCAATGGGTAAGTAGTCAAACTTTGCAAAAAACCATATAACAAATATTAACCATATTAAAAATTTCCCACACTTAGTATGTGTTGCAATAGAACTTTAAAAAATTATTACATTTTAAAACTTAAATTACTAAGTTAATAAACAAAATTTTACTTTGACATAAACCATTTAAAATGAAACAATTCTTTCAGTAATAGTAAAGAAAAAAAGATGCTATTTTTGGAACATATTTTTATATGCCCAAACTGGAAGTATTTTTAATGGCTTGCTTTAAAGAAAAGCACTTTTTTATTTAGATTTCAAAAATATCAGGTTACGTTTTTAGAATAAATGATTTTTAGAACGAAGTTACTACGTTATCTGCTTATTTAAAACAATCTGTATAGATCTGAGAAAGCCCTGGATCCCAGAGCTGGACATGTGGACGTAGAACTAGCCACTATCCCGGTGCCAGCTACGTTGTTGGCCAAGCAGCTAAAGCTGCTGCTCGCCTCCGCCGGCTCAAAGGCGCACAAGAGGACCAAGATATGCTTGGAAAGGTAACATTCTACCGTGTCCACAACTATCATCATGTTTAATGGGTTTGTCCATAATAGTTTGGTATGTCGAGAGGGATGATAAATAAAATAAAAGTTCCACTCACGGTACCCGAAGTCATAATTTTCTTCAACACTTATCACTAGGTATTTATATATATCAAAAGCATATAATCCAATCAGCTAGGAAGCAGAAGCGAAAAGCAATATACATTTATAAAAGCACAACAACAAAGAAATACAAAGATACAATCATTGAGTAAGAAAATATAATTTAAGCGTATCACTTTTATAATTCCCGTTCGCCAACTGACAACTAAACTACTTTGTCTATGACTATCTAATTAGTGGGCAAGGCTTGTCGACATTGGCTTATCGATAAGTGTATCGACAAGTCGATATTTATAGATGTCTATAAATAGTGAAAATATAAATAATGTAAATAATTATAAATATAAGTATATTATGATTTAAATTAAATGAATAAAAATAAGTAAATAAATAATAATTTATTTTGGTGTGTGTAGTGTAATATATAGGAAAGATTCCTACAATAGTATTTTAATGTGTGAGATAAATTATTATTTACTATTTGGATGTTATTTGCAAGAGGAAAACAAACGAAGTAATTAATGCAATACCCTTGGGGTACCTTGGTGGGTGTGAAAGATCAGTGTCTCGAAATCGACAATATTTTACCATATGTTCGTAGAAGCGCGTTCGGCTCTGAATAGCTCCGCGATAATAACTAACCACCATTTCGTCAATCCTGTTTTGCGACATTCTCGCGTCGAAGTAACTGCCAATTTAAGTGTGCTCTGTTAATACAGAGCACACTTAAATTGGTGCAACCTATTAGTCGCACACTAATAGGTGCGCGGCATTTGTTTTCAGCGTAAATAATGTTAGTACAATACTTGATATATACGTATAACGCCATTAATAATAGAATTATTTTTTGGGAATGTATGAAAAAAATTCGTTCATGCAGTGCATTATCGACTTCTGTTGTACGTATTATTGACGAACGTCTTCCGCATGGTTTCTTAAATCGATCTAAACTGACCACTGACAACTGACCCTAGAGAATGAAAAGTTATTTATCTTTTTAATTACCTTCTTGTGGCTCAAATAATATGCCAGCTCTTGTCTAGTTTAGACCTAAGATAAATAAGTGAAAAAGATATCGTAGCTCTTTAACATAACTTTTAACGGAATTTTTTATATAATATAATAAGAATTTTGAATTTGATGGTAGTTTTAGTTGTAGTCTATTGCCTATTGAGGAAAATTTCCGAATATTTGTGAGAACTGTCTTCCTCTCTTGAGGAGAAATATGACATTGAACACTAAAATGATCAAAAATATTTAGACTATTACAAATATCACAAAAAGTTTTTTAAAATATCCTGATTTATAAAAAATACTAGTTAGAAATATCGCCAGTTTGAATGTTAATTAAGGAAGACAAGAACTGATTAGAATTGTCACCGGTGCCAATAATTTTGTGATAAACCTTCTGTTTTGGAATACATAAAACTTCTTGAATACTGGACAGATATGAGTTGCATTACATTAGATTATTTAATTAAATTAGTGTAATAAAAATGATATAATATTGATTTCTCACTTCTTTGATGGAATCTAATGTTTATCTATAGATAATCCATGTTCCATCGTCGTAAATATTTCTGTTCAATAACCAGATAGAAAATTATGAATATCTTATTTTTCCCAGCTTTAAATGATAGAAGATTGTTGAATGTAATTGTATGGTTAAAAGGACAATGGCCAAATTATAAAGAGCTGTGCCCCAGTCACATGCATATGCATGCCCATTAATTTAGAGATTTTTTTAATGTGTGCGAAATTAGCATAGATTTTTAAATGACGCAGATATAAGTCAAAACTTCGTGCGAAAATAAAAATATTAGACAAATAAAATGAGCGTCTAATAATATTTATTAGCAAAGTTGTAAGACGACGATATGCATTTTGTTTGACATAAAATATTTTTTTATAAAAAGAAAGGTATGTATAATGTACTTAGTTGAAATCAGTATATTCCTAGCATTTTCGTGTATTTTTAGCAGTTTACACCATAGTGTAAAAAAGAGAACTTATTTTTACATAGCACATGTGCAATGTAAAAATAAGTTTATTAAATATACTTAATGAAATAAGAAAACTTGTTTATTTAGTTTGAATTACAGTATTTTTAGCCTTTTCATTGATTTTAAGTAACTTACATTATGTGCAGTTTAATAATAGAATTTTAATTAATTTAATGCGTCGTTTTGACTATTGGCCATATTACTCGGTTTCGTATTTATGTAATATTGCCATTTCCGTTTCTAAGAAACACTTTATTTTATTGTGTTTTACTCTCGCACGCCTATTTGCGAAATAAATGCCACTAAAATTCGTAATTTTATTTTTATATTTATTTGCATTTTGTTATAGCTTTGGGACCAGTGGGGCAAATGTGGGCATTCTCCTTTTATGTATTTATCATATTTACGACTATGTACGTTTTAGAAATATATATTATATGTCCGTTTTTGCCAGTTTTCCTTAAGAGTAGTGTGTCGGCCAGATTCGAGCAACTAGCGAGGAACGAGTACCCGCTGAAAGTGAAGGACGTGCGGGACGAGGGGTCGGAGGGGAGGGGGCCGGCGCGCGCCAGCCGCGCGGCCGCCGCGCGCCGCCTGCAGCTCCTGGAGCGCGCGCTCGTGCACTCCGCCGACGAGCTCGCGCTCAGAGGTAGGTAGCGCGCCCACACCATCGAAGTGAAAGTGAAGGACGTGCGGGACGAGGGGTCGGAGGGGAGGCCGGCGCGCGCCAGCCGCGCCGGCCGCCGCGCGCCGCCTGCAGCTCCTGGAGCGCGCGCTCGTGCACTCCGCCGACGAGCTCGCGCTCAGAGGTAGGTAGCGCGCCCACACCATCAAAGTGAAAGTGAAGGACGTGCGGGACGAGGGGTCGGAGGGAGGGGCCGGCGCGCGCCAGCCGCGCGGCCGCGCGCGCCGCCTGCAGCTCCTGGAGCGCGCGCTCGTGCACTCCGCCGACGAGCTCGCGCTCAGAGGTAGGTAGCGCGCCCACACCATCAAAGTGAAAGTGAAGGACGTGCGGGACGAGGGGTCGGAGGGGAGGGGGCCGGCGCGCGCCAGCCGCGCGGCCGCCGCGCGCCGCCTGCAGCTCCTGGAGCGCGCGCTCGTGCACTCCGCCGACGAGCTCGCGCTCAGAGGTAGGTAGCGCGCCCACACCATCAAACAACATTATAACACAAGTGAGTAATGTTCAAAATTACGTTCGACGCTGACATTGAGCACGAACGCAGCGAGTGCTTAATATTCAGCCGACAATGTAAGTTTTAACTGCTCACGAGTGTTATACGACGTTTTTCAACACCATTGAGAGTAATTAATACAAACATTATAGGTCATAATTTTTTTTTTCTGAAATACAATTTGTGATAGTTATACGTTGGATTTCCACCTTTACCGCCAGTCATTTCTGAAATATTCGTTATTATTCCATTCGTACAATCGATTTCATCGCTTGATTACATTTTTGATATAAAAATCTTAACAAAAGAAACATTGCAAAATATCTATTTGCAGAATAGTACTGAAAATTGAAAAATGCGCGTTTGCTTATTCATTGACGGCTTTGTGCGCGAAAGACAAAGGTGTCGGACGCCTATTCAACCAAAACAGCAATTATATAATTTTTTACAAAATAAATATATTCTTTAATATTTATGTATGACTTTTTTATAGTTGTAATTTGAATAAGGTTTTTTATAATCTGTTATCTTTAACAGAGTTTTTCTAAACGCCAAACTATGTTTAATTTACTATTTCAGCATTTTGCATAAAATTCTCTTTGTTTTAGTGTTGCCCAAAATGCAAGAACAAGACGAGACTTAGCCAGTTTGGTCTGGTCTTGCGCCAATACACCTGGTCTTGTCTTGCGCTCCCGTCTTGGTGCTTGGTCTTGCAGCGAAGAGTCTTGCAAGTCTTGCAATTACCTATTAGTCTATTACAATTTATTAAAGTTTACTTTAAATTTAGAAAACGTATTAGAATTGGAACATTGTGAGCTTGAATTAACATAGCCATAGTAAAGTCAAGCAGATTAAATACTTGAAGATTTGATAAGAAATTCGAAAAATCAACTGACCTATATGTCGTTTTCCATGGAAGTAACTGTTTCTTAATAAACATTTATGATTTATAAGCTTACATTTGCTAAAACATGTAAAAAAACAAATTAATTACAATAACTTGACTGTATTTTAAAGAACAATACTTATCTGTCTAGAAAGAGATTGAACCCTCAACTTATAAGAAATTAATAAAAGAGTTTTACGATTTATCATTTATTTGAATAAAAAATAAAATACAACACAAATCAACAGCTTTATCATTAGGTTATGAAACTTTATATAATTTTTTTTTACCAAGAATTAATACAAAGTAACCATCTGGCTGACTCATCACTTACCTATTTCTATGTTTTCTAATTACTAATGATGCTTTAGAAAATAACCTCTCAGCAGGTACTGAAGTTGCAGGTATTGAGAGAAAATCACGGGCCATTTTCGATAAAATCGGATACTCTGTCTCATGCGTCCTCCACCAATCTAAAATGTCTTCCGAGCTGGCAGTTCTTGGTTTTCTCAGGTACTCCTCCAACTCGTCTATCACTAAGCCTTGAAGACAAGATCCAGATGACGTCGAGGGACATTCATAGAGTTTATCAAAGTCTATTACGTCTTCATCTTCATCACATACTTTATTTTCTTTTTCTGGTAATTCCAGAGATTTGTTCAGTGAGTGTAGACTTTTATATTCTTCATAAAGTTCATTGAACTTGCGCAGACTTTCTGTTTTAAGTTGCTTCCCCCACATTGTCAGGTCAAAAGTCTGAGCCTTATGCCTTGGTCTAAAATTTTTATTCGCTATGTTTATGGTATTAGTCGTAATGCGCATAGGTCCAGTTTTTCATATTCTTTGATACAGTTTTTTGCGTCTCATAGAATTCCTAAGCGTACCTACCTATACACCGAACTGTTACACCTAACTACTCAGTGAAATAGCGCTAAGTACTAGCTGCAAGACGCAAGAGTCTTGCAGGCTATGTCTTGTTCTTGCTCAAGTCTTGCACGATCAGTCTTGGTCTTGGTCTTGCTAAAAATACGCGGTCTTGTTCTTGGTCTTGGTCTTGCAAAAACGCAAGAACAAGACCAAGACTGCAAGACCAAGACTGAATTTGGGCAACACTACTTTGGTTCCTATTTTTTTTTCTTATAAAAAAAAAGCGTAACTTTTCTTACGAAACTATACTTTTGATTACCAAACTGTGCGGTAATCGAATTTGAAATTCGAAAGATATTTATGGATACATTGTGAAACTAAAATTAGTGGTAGTTACATACAATTACGAGCAATGGTGTTGAAATAGTACATTACGATATTAGTGTGTTATGATGTTACAACATGCGAGGCGAAATTTCAGCCCGAGCCAAAGGCGAGGGCGTAATTGAGCTGAGCATGTTGTTAACGTCGTACAATATACGTGGACATTTGCGAGGAAATAGAAAAAAAAACATTCAATTAAACTCAATCTGTAAATGCACAGTTGCTTTCCCGCCATTTTACTACTGACTGGCGCCGCGCGGCGATTAGTTCGAAATTTGAATAGCAACAGCGCGCGAACTGGCAAATAATACTGTTATGTGAATTGTTACTGAATTTGTATGAACTATAACTTAACTATTTGCTTTGGTTTTTTATGACCCGCTTTACATATTTAAAACCGGTGGAATTACATCAGCTTTACGAGCAAAGGTGTTAAAAAATTGGTTTCACCACACTAATTTCAACAATATTACCTATATACGAGACAGTTTGTCTGGATGGATGTTTGGTACTCTTTTACGCAAAAACTACTGAATGGATTTTAATGAAACTACAATAATATAGTTTATACATCAGAATAACATTAATACAAGCCAGTCGAAACACCAATGCTCACGGAGTCGTGGGGACCAGGAGACGAGTTTTTGAAACAATAGGAAACCAATTCGCATTCGAAATCGTGAGATTCGTATACGAATTACCGAATTCACTATTTCTAAATTTTCATTTCGTGCGTTGTACAACGAGTGGTTCAACCCACTCGTTTTTGATTTCTACTATTGTAGTAGAATATCCAACGCTGACGTGACCTTGACAGTGATCCGTTTCACGTGTGAGTCATCGCCGGATTTTTGTTTTGTTGTTGTGGTTTTGAACTTTTCTGCGTGAAAAGGAATTTAATTAAGAATTTGTTCTTAATGACAACACTGAATTCGAGTGATTCAAAATCGATAAAATTGTAAGCAGTAGAAAATAATTTCGCGCACGATTTGTATTCGTATTCGAATTCCAAATTCACGTATAATGATTCAAAAATACATCTCCTGCTAGTTTACCATAATTCTAATAAGACGCGGCTGTTGGTAAAGCGGTTTCTAAATTGTTTTCACTTGTAATGCGGGCGTTATAGTGAAGATAAATAAGACCGCTGTTGTGTGAGAATTGTCCTAGATATTCTGTTATTGATATCAGATAGATAACTACATTACATAAAACAAAAATCTAATAAAAGAGGATAGGTACGTATTATAACACATTTCCAATTGTAGTTTTAACGTAAGGCTTTGTTAAATTGAGAACGAGAAATATTGATCGAATTCTCATAATGGCAGCCTGCTTACAGCGAATCATTCACAATTTCGTACCACTCTCCATTTGCAAATATGGCAATCTGTGTCTCCGCTGTCCGCTTTTGTACATGTATATCGGGTTGTTTCAAGACGATGTTGAATGTAATTCTAGGCAGTGATGGCAATAACGACTGTTTTGTAATAATGAATAACACTGTTGTGTTATTTTCCTATAACTGTTATTGTAAACTGTTGTCTGTTATCCTGTTATATTGCTGTTTTGACAAATGTTGTTGAGTACGATTGTTATTGTTATTATAGCTAGCTTAGTTATTCTTAACAATGATATGGCTTAGGACTGTCAGAATATTAGGCAGTAATTTAAATAATTTAAAACTAATTACCTAATCAATATAATTTTCTGGCGTATTTAAAAGTTCATTGATCTGTACATAATTTGTTATTTACATTCAATGCTTACATTATTTACTTATTGCAATGAATAATTTAATTTGCATACGCGCGATCGCACAACAGCAAATAATGCGTGACTAAAAAAAGGACAAGAGCTTAGGCACCAGCAAGCCGGTAACAGTTTACCTAATTGTTATTTTAACTCGCACTGAAAATAAAAATGAGTCTAATTGTCATACGAGCGAAGGTACAAAATTGTGAATTTGGGATTAGTAAAATTACTATAAAGAATAAACAAATAGGAACTTTATTTCCTTGTGAGAAAAGTTAATATTATAAGAATAAGCAGTCAGGCAACAGAGTGGGCGCCTACGCCTACACAACGGTTAGCTTTCTCTCGCTCATACTTGTAGCTTGTAGCACAGTCGTACTCGCTCGCTCCGTGCCGCACGCACGCAAGTGGCAACAACAACAATGCGACTAGGCGATAATTTTGTCAATAGCAATAGCAGGATAACAGTATTATAAGCCGTTGTTAAATAACGTGTTATTCATTACGGGAAAATAATTCATTATATAATCTATTATTGAAGTAACAACCATTACTAATTGTAGGTCTGAGCCGCAGGCACCGGAAGAAGCTGCTGGCCAAGTCCCGCGCCGGCCTCAGCATCGTGGAGGACGTGCCGTCGTGCGGCCCATGGGGACTTCCACGGTGAGACGGAATATTAGTCGACCTTATAAGTTTTTACCTATGAAATGAATATACTCTGATAGACAAAAATAGTTGACATAATATACGGTTTTGTATTAGGATACGTCAAAATTATGTTGATTTGTGAAAAACCTGTTTTTTGATAATAGTAAATACTAGCTTTCCGCCCGCGGCCTCGCCCGCGTTATATTCGAATTTCCCACAGGAAGGATATGTTTTTAACAATACTGCCATACAACCTTTCACCCCCTCCTTTCAACCTTTACAACCTTTTCTGCTTTAAAAGGTAGCCTCTGTCCTTTCTCAGCCTCTAGACTATCTGTGTACCAAATTTCATTTAAATCGGTTCAGTAGTTTTAACAATATTTCCATACAACCAATAATCCCTCCTTTCAACCTTTTACAACCCTTTACAACCTTTTTTGCATGAAAAAGTAGCCTATGTCCTTTCTCAGGCTCCAGAATATCTGTGTACAAATTTCATTTAAATCGGTTCAGTAGTTTTAACAATATTTCCATACAACCAATAATCCCTCCTTTCAACCTTTTACAACCCTTTACAACCTTTTTTGCATGAAAAAGTAGCCTATGTCCTTTCTCAGGCTCCAGACTATCTGTGTACCAAATTTCATTTAAATCGGTTCAGTAGTTTTGGTGTGAAAGCGGAACAGACAGACAGAGTTACTTTCGCATTTATAATATTAGTATGTATGTATGTATAGTATGGCACAAAACAATGAGCTTTTCCACAAATACTATTTTCACAGTACTTTTGATTAAAATTTCACCGTCTTCAATTTTCACAGATGACACTCCAGTTTTATTTATTGAGTTCATTAAAATGACGATAACTTTTTTTTTAATGAACCGATTTTGATGAAACAAAGTTTAGATATTATTCTGAGTTAAAACAAAGCAAATAGTGAAAGTTTCAAGCAAATCGGTTCAGTACTTTCGGAGATAAACGTGAACATACATACAGACAGACAGACAAAAAATCCAAAAAAATTTTTTTGCTTTCTAATAATCTATTTAAGTGCCTCTATCCATTTCAGTCAAAAATACTAAATGTACAGACAAAATATTTTACTGTCTTATTATATGTATAGATTATGACGAGGATCGGGAGGTATAATTATACTCTCGTTTATGTGCAGAACGATTTATTTAGGTAACAGTAAGGCTTACATACTAATATGGTACGTGCGTATTTCTAGCTTACTCAGCACCCTTGAGATGATTATCTCAAGGAATGTTTAACCTCAATATGTGCACGCTCTCATTGACGCACATATCGCTTTATACGTTAAGTTTCATTTGTAAAACAATATCTTTATGATCCGTGGCATAGTCTACCTGAATTCAGAATCATTACTAAATAAAAATGGTATCTAATGTATGGGATTACATAAACGTTATTTATAATGTGAGCGGTTTTCTTCTATGCAAGCACTTCCTCGCAAATGACGGCGGATGCCTCCGATTCCATCTCTCTACCGATCATGAGTTTGAGAAGTCTGTCGATCCCAACAGCACTGTTATTTACTTTTTATTGTCGAATGGAAATGCATGTAATCGCATCGTACCGTCCGGGTTTGTGTGGGGCTCTCCTAGCAAGAGTCTCAGGCCAACCCACCAAAACACCTCGGTGTTCTCCTTGCTCTTATGGAGACATACGCTAGGGTCCACATAGAAATGTCACTACTCACGCACCGGGTAATATGTTTTATACCCCATGTGTATGTAAAAAAATCAATTCTTTCAATTTAATGGTTGTTTGATTAAATATTTTTCTCCTTTCTAGAATGGCAATTGGGAAGTGGATTCCACTGATAAAGATAGTAAAAAGGCGAAGAAAACAGAAGACTCCAGCAACAAGGAAACGTGAACCGTGTGAAAAAATGCTACGAAGCGTAAACACCCTGATCCCAAAACTAGTAAACAGAGAAAAGGCAAAAATCGGAAGTAATAATAGTCAAGAAAGATGCAGATAAAAGAGATCATACGAAAAACCTACTAGAAATAAGCAAATTAATAAAGCTGAGGCAAAAATTAGTGAATGGGAAACATTCTCCTATAAGCAATGATAATGATAAGAAGAAAATGGAACGAAAATTGGATGACAAATTGAAGTTGAAGGAAAATTACAGAATAAAGACAAAAATGACAAGAAAATAGAAGTTAAAGCGAATGACCTGAAAGCTGTCAAAGAAATAAAAAGAATGACAAAGCTAAGAAAATAGATCTAGCTAACACAAGAAAGAAGATAGAAAAAGTTGCAGAAATACAGAAAACTCAACCAAAGCTACTAGTGAATAAACTCAAGAATTATCAAAAGAAAACTTTGGAACAGAAGACAGTTCAAAAACTTTCATTTGAAACACCAAAGAAAGTAAAGTTTATGTTGAAAAATAACTCTATGCAAAAACCAGTAGATTACTACAAAAGTGTGCGACAAAGTCCGAACATACCGTTCGATAGCAGCAAAAAGCCTAACAAAACTAATCTCAAACCTTCAACACCATCACCAATAAATCCATTTTTCAAGAAAAAGTTAAGGTTGAAGTGATTTTTACGACTGGCAACACACTATGTGGTGATAGAGTAATTGTAGCTTTTTTACACAGTCCTCCATTATTCATTGTAAATAATTAATTATCCAGTACATTCTACGCTATTAGCAATTTGATTACGATTATATAGTTAGTGAATGATAGTCCAATTCTGTATGTTATTACGTAAATGTGTTAAGTTTTAATTATACCTGGTTATTGCTATATTTATTGTTAATCAAAAATCATCAACTTCCATTTTAAGGTATCAATTAATGTACACTTCAGGAAAATTTTAAAATTTGATTTGAAAATTGTAATTCCTTGTTATGAGCTAGTATAAATTGGTTACATATAGTACTTAATTAGTACCTACACAGAGGTCACGAGTTGTAAGCAATTTGTTTCGTAGTCCTTAAATATTATTGTTTGTTATAGTTAACCTTACAATATTCAAATAATATATTTAATTAAAAATGTGGTTCAATAGGTGAGGGTGCGTTAGTGGATAATTATACACTAATTCATTTTGTGTCTAAACAGAAGATCAGTTTGATAAAAATAATGTTATTCGTTATGAGATTTTAACAGAAACATCGGACTTTGAGAGTTCCATACTGATCGTTTTATATTTTAATATAGAATTTTCACAATTTATACTTGACAAACTGTACGTAAATTATAGTTAAAAATATACATTATTAGTTAATCTG
>JAYEAL010000895.1:0-18579 GCA_036419045.1 Scirpophaga incertulas | reverse complement strand
TTACTTATTGTACAGTAAATGGCTACCTTTTTCCTTATTATTTATAACAAGTAAATAATAAAATTAATTTTCTTAAAGAATTGTTACTTATTAAAATCTCCGTTCACTTATTACATATTTTTTGACCTTATGTTTGACTTATTTGATATTTTCATTTATAATATGATATTCATATAATGAATACCTACCATACCTATCAATATTGATATTTTACTTGCATTAAATATTATGTTTCATTTTGCCTAGTGGTCTAAAATTTCTGCATTAAAAAGTGTTATGTGTTGTGTGTATTTCTACCTATTCTTGTCATGGGTATATCAAAATAATAGTAATACATAAAAATATAAATATCATATGTATAAAGATATATTAATTTATCATTGTATCATTAATTTAAAGATATATGTACCTACTACATAAATAAAGGTCAATATTTATTTAATAATAGTTAGTGGTTTTTATTCTAATCCCTGAAAGTTACATTATATAATATAAATAGGGAATTTTATACTAATCAGGTACTCACTCATAGACTTATAAAAAGTATATGAGTAATTAGTGTACATGTCAAAAAATGAGCAAGTGTTTTTCTGCTTCATGTGACAAAAGCAGTGATACTGTTACACTCGTGTGGCTTCGGTTTTTATTCTAATCCCTGAAAGTTACATTATATAATATAAATAGGGAATTTTATACTAATCAGGTACTCACTCATAGACTTATAAAAAGTATATGAGTAATTAGTGTACATGTCAAAAAATGAGCAAGTGTTTTTCTGCTTCATGTGACAAAAGCAGTGATACTGTTACACTCGTGTGGCTTCAGCCACACGAGCGTAATTTTGTGAGTCGTGAGTAGCAGAATTTCGGTTGCAGAAATTCTGCTGCATTCGGTTTCATACAAAAGTCCTATTTCGTTCCACGGGCTCACAAATTGTGTTGTGATTTTACAATGTTTTTTTTTTGATCATGAGCATGCATGAGCAGCTTAGAGAGCACAAGAAAAAAAGCAAAGGGCGGCGATTTACCCTTCAAGAGAAGATTTTTGCCCTAACTATATGTTCGCGCCAGTACCGCGACGTTTTGATGATGTCACGCGTACGCGCCTCCCACCGAAAGGATTAGCTAAGCAGCGTCCGAGTAGTTCGCACGTTGACTGTGACCGCCGCTCGTTCGATTGTTACACGCTCGGAGCTCGCGTATTGCGCAGTAATAAATACCTAGTTACACTAAAATATAGTATCAGCTCAAAAGTGCATTGAAGTGAAGTAAAGTTCAGCTCAAAAGTGAGAAAGGACATATCCCAACTAATATTATAAATGCGAAGTGTGTTTGTTTGTTTATTTGTTTGTTTGTTTGTTACCTCTTCACGCTTAAACTACTGGACCGATTTCAAAAATTCTTTCACCTTTGGAAAGCTACATTCTCCCCGAGTAACATAGGCTACTTTTTATCCCGGAAAAATCGACAGATCCCACGGGATGCGCAATAAAGGCTTCGCTCAAAAACTACTGCACAGATTTTTATGCGGTTTTCATCAATAGATAGAGTGATTCTTGAGGAGTTTTGCGGCATTTTTTATCTCGGAAAAACGGATAGTCCCACGGGAAGCGCGATAAAATCTTCGCACCATAAACCGACTTCCGCGTATATGTAGCCGTGGGCAAAAGCTATGACCCTTAACCTCTATACACCCAATCCCGAAATCCACGCGGGCGAAGCCGCGGGCAGAAAGCTAGTTTACTATAATAGTATCAAGTCGGTGAGTGCCTAATCTCTCTCTCTTTACTTGTTCCATTTTACCATTTGATCCTTTCGAGCCTTCTAATCCCTAAAATCAGCGACCTATGGTCTATTACTACATCATACATCCCACATACAGTCCATTTCGAACTTTCGAATCTTAAAATCAGCCCTTTACCTGTGCTTGTATGCAGTTCCATACATCGTTGTATCTACATAATTCATATAATATTATCCCGTTATATTTTGCCATAGTCGTTTTACTAAGTGATTTATCAACCATAATTTAATTATCCTATAAAATCAGCCCATTAACTACATTTTTCCTAGATAGGTACTTCTTCCTAAACCTACCTACCATCTTAACAAAAAGTGAATGTCATTGTTTCCCCCCTATAAATAACCGTTTTTACGTTATAAAACGTTTAATACATTCACATTCAGCTTATTTACAATTAATTTACCTTAGAATAATATAATTAATAACCAATCCACGATCCATATTTCCAAACATTTATTTTGCGTGCCTAGAATACCTAGGTACCTATCCTTCACGTAGGTCTATTCGGCTCAGTGTGTTGATTATTTCTCGATTTTGATTAATACCTAGTAGACATTAATTGTGTTACAAAGAAAAATTTGCAAAGCCATTGCGTTTATGTTTTACTTAATATCTATAAGTTATACCTACAACATAATTACATAACAGGTAAGCTGCAGTTTCGTGCATAATTAATATAAAATATATATATATATTTTTTTTTTGTAATATAAATAAGGGATACCATCCTCAGAATTTTCCCCACAGTATAGGGAAATTTTGAATTTTTAGAGACTATTACGTTTTTTTTTTTAGGATTAGTAATTAACAATAAATTACACAGTTGTTTTTCAAGTGTTGTCAGCCCAGTTTTAAATTTACCCCATAGTTCGGAAATTTGTAAAACTAAACTTTTTATATTTTGAAAATTTTATTTCTATCAGCCCTACTTACTATTCATAATTTATAAGTGATACGACTAAAATTTTTTTTTCTTTTCCCCTTTAGGGAAAACTGTTATTTTAATTTTTTTTTACATATTGTAATATTATCTTGCAATGCCGTCAAAATCCCAAGCTGCGAGATTCCGGGAATCATTTAAATTTATCAATGCGTTACTTGAAATAGCAATTGCGCTGCGAAACGGTGGTAAGTCGGAGGTGAATAGGGCCGACTTCGAAGGCAGGTTCACCAAATTAGATGAGGTAAAATCTAAATTGGATGAGGTTTATTATGAAATTCTTGACTGCTCAGACTTAGACGATGAAATACAAAAAATTACACACAGAATCACGACATGGCTTGTGAGGCTATAATACAATTTTATCAGTTAAAGCAAGCCAAGGGCTCAGCTCCACATCAGGGGAAAAATATTCAGCTCATCAGCCTCAACTTCATCATCATCGTCTTTTCTGCCCAAAATTGAGTTGCCAAATTTACCTCTAAACTAGAAGATTGGCCATCATTTATAACAATATTCAAAAGCCTCACAACCAGCTCGAATTTAGAAGGTGCCGTAAAACTACACTACCTTCTCTCATGCCTATCGGGAGAAGCTTTAAGTATGATAGCACATTTAAAATCACAGACGAAAATTATGAGGTCGCCCTTGATATTTTGAACTAGGCGGTTCGAGAATAGGCGTGTACTCATCGATCGTTTTGTAGATATTATATTTCAATTACCAGCAATCGACATGCGCTCAGATATACGTCGGCTGTTCCTCACGCCCTTGATCACAGCTCAATCAGCCCTACAAAATTTAAAAATTGCTGTGGAATCATGTGACTACGTATTTGTGTCAATCGCAGTACGAAAGTTAAAGGGTGAACTCCGCTCTCTTTTTGAATGACGGTATGGGTCAACTGACTCTCTGCCAACTCTCAAAGACTTAATCGAGTTCTTAGAAGATCATGCACGCTTTCACGACGTTTTCGGCTCGTACAAGCACTCTCCCAACGCTTCTGGACACGATGGGTCCAATCCTACCTTCACACTCTCCAAACTCGCTCCAAATGGTCCTCTCCATCCGCTCCACCTCAAATTGGAGAACTTGTCCTCATCCAAGAAGATCACCTTCCTCCCCTTCATTGGAGATTGGGCCGAATCGCCCGCACACTACCTGGAAGAGATGGTATCGTCCGCGTCGTAGAATTGGATACCGCCTATGGGAGAATGCAGAGGCCTGTACTGAAACTGGCCAGGCTGCCCGTAGATGAGTCCTTATCAGCTCAATGTCAGCTCGTCTCCGCCCAAGCTTCAGCTCGCCCCCGGCAGGATGTTCGCGCCAGTACCGCGACGTTTTGATGATGTCACGCGTACGCGCCTCCCACCGAAAGGATTAGCTAAGCAGCGTCCGAGTAGTTCGCACGTTGACTGTTGACCGGCCGCTCGTTCGATTGTTACACGCTCCGGAGCTCGCGTATTGCGCAGTAATAAAAATACCTAGTTACAACTAAAATATAGTATCAGCTCAAAAGTGCATTGAAGTGAAGTAAAGTTCAGCTCAAAAGTGAAGGAAAGGACATATTTACTATAGTATCAAGTCGGTGAGTGCCTAATCTCTCTCTCTTTACTTGTTCCCAATTTACCACTATATTTAAAACTTCTCCAAAAGGTTATACTCGTAGATATTTGAGAAAAATATATGTTCTCCCAGCTCCACAAACTCTAACAAAATTAATTATCGAAGCTGATTTAAAACCAGGCACAAATAAATATTTATTTACACAACTCAAAAAAGTTGTAGATAAAAATAAAATCGAAAATAGATTGTGCGTTCTTATGTTCGACGAAATGTACCTTAAGGCAAATATTTCATATAATGAAAGAAAGGACAGAGTGTCTGGGTTTGTGTTTGATGGGACACAAAGTAAAAATGACTTTGCCGATCATGCTCAAGTGTTCATGATTAGAGGCCTATTAAAAAATTATAAACAGCCAGTGAGCTATAGCTTTCAGCAGCATCAACAAAGGGCCAGAGCTAGCTGTGCAGATTAAACTGATTATAAGAGAATTATTTGAAGCTGGCCTTACTGTAGTCGCTACCATATGTGATCAAGGAACAAATAATCGTCAAGCTTTAAAACTGCTACTGCAAGAAACTTCAATCGATTTACTCAAAAAAGGACTAGAGCCTAATAATAGAATAATTATAATTAATGATCAAGAGGTTATTCCCCTTTATGATCCTCCACATCTATTAAAATGCACAAGAAATAATTTATTAACTAAATATTTAGAATATTATCATAATGAAGAGAAAAAGAAGATCAAATGGGAACACATAAGACTATTACATAATGAAAATCCTGGATATAAAGGTGTTAGACTTATACCCAAAATGACAGATAATCATGTGGTACCTCACAAAATCTCTAAAATGAAGGTCAAATACGCCTGCCAGATATTTAGTCGAACTGTAGCATCAAACATGGGATATCTAGCAGGTAATAAATCATAATTTTAATTATGTTATACAAACAGGAAGATGAGTTGTTCAAGTACCATTTTTGCTTCCATTTGTAAATATATTTTGTTTTTTTTTTTTAATATTCAGCAGTAATAAAACACGCATTGTTCACGATATAATTTTGTTTTAGTAGTTTGGCTTTGAATTATAACAATAATACTAGACGACCTCCGTAGCGGAATTAGTAAATACGCCGGGTTCAAGGTGTCGCCATTTCTGAGGTCCCGGGATCGAATCCCGGTGAGGGCAGATGTTTGTATGATGAATACGAGCATTTGTGCCTTAGTCATGGTTGTTAATATATATTTATAACAAAAATATTTGTATATGTATAATATATATATGTCTATCCATTACCCTAGATCCCATAATACAAGCCTTACAGCCATTTTTTTCCGAAACTATAAGGCCGGGTTCCCACTACGCCGGACCGGCAGATCTGCCGCGCCGGTAAATCTGCCGGAAGAGCTAGTGGCTGTACAATTTATATGAAGCTATTCACATTATCCCGGGTCCGGCATTTCTACCGAACGTTTTGTCACTACGAATTGCCGGTAGAACGACCGGGCCCGGAGTAATGTGAACGAGTTTGTGCCGGTATCTGTCCCCCGCTCGTGCTCCCCTCGCCCCGCCCGTGTTCCACTCACGTCATTCGGCTCGCATGTTCTGGTAAAAGTAGACGTTTAGCATGGATATTCAAGCAGAAACTTTAATTACGCTTGTCCAAGAGAGACCTGTTCTGTGGGTGGGATAAGACCGAAGACGTTTATAAAGACAAAAACTTAAAAGTTAGCAGCATGGCGTGAAGTATGTTTAATACTGAAACCAAACTTAGATGAACTGGATGAAAAAGAAAGAAAACAGTACGGTGAGTTTTTAATGTTTTATTGATAAAATGTAAATGCATTGATAAATTTTATTTTATAGCTGCTGCCTGCCACGGAACGGAACCAATATCTGAAACAAAATAATTAGTAAATGATGTCCGTATAGCGTTGGCATTAGGGCCACCTCGACTCGACACATTTCGATTCATGGGTGTAGTTTCTTGTTCTTGTCTATGTTCTATATTTTGGTAACTTTCAAAATTTTACCATCTTTTTCTCTTACAAAATTATGTAAGACTGCACAAGCTTTAATTACTTGAATTGCTGTGTCTACGTTGAGATCTATAGCTCGATGGATTATTCGCCACTTATTTGCCAGAATACCAAAAGCGCACTCAACATACCTTCTTGCTCGACTTAGTCTATAGTTAAAAATCTTTTTATCAGTATTCAAATGTGTACCTCCATATGGACGTAGGAGATTCGGTGTTAAAGCAAAGCCTTCATCGCCAACAAGTATAAACGGTAATTCTTCGTGCAAGTTTTCATGAAGCGGTCTAGGCTTTGGTACATTTAAAGTACCATCATTGATCTTTTGCCAAAATGTACTATCCTTTAATATACTAGAATCGCATTCCTTGCCAAATGAGCCCACACTAATAAAAATAAATCGGTACTCTGAATCGACAACTGCCATTAATACAAAAGAATAATACTCCTTGTAATTAAAGAACATAGAACCACTCTGGGCTGGTTTCAAAATTCTGATATGTTTGCCATCTACTGTTCCAAGACAGTGAGGAAAGTTGGCATTTCTTTCGAATCCTGAAGCGATGTCCTCCCATTCTCTCTCAGTATCAGGCAGCTTAAGGAAATCTGTATTTAGGTTTTCCCAAATGACGTGGGTCATTTCTTTTGTTAGTTTACTTATTGTCGAAACGCCTACTCTGTATGAGTAATGTATTTCTTTGAATGAACATCCTGAAGCTAAATATCTGAAAAAAAATATTTTTTGTTAATACATTATTACTTTATACGTCACAAGAAACAAATTGTATTGTTTTATGATATTTTTTTATTGATTTCAGGAAAACAGGTTTCAACTAAATGGAATAATATACGAGATTCGTGGCTTAAGACAGTAAAGAAACAAAAAGATGAGTCTAAATCTGGATCTTCGACCAAAAAGACACGAAATTATTTATATCACGAGCAATTAATGTTTTTGAAAAAAGTCTCCGAACCTCGACCACCACATGAGTCAGTTTCAAAAAAAGCAAGAACCGAGACTGAAGTAGGCATGGAATCAGATTTTCGTTCACTTTAATTAAAGATAAAAAAAAATTGATAATAAAGAGGTAAATGACAGGATGGTAAAGTTTTTGGACTCCAGAATAAACCCAGAAAAGGAAAACATCATCTATCTTTCTTCCAAAGGCATTATACCAATCTTGAACACTTTAACTATCGAAGAGACTTTAGAATTTCAAGCTAGCGTCATGACAATGTTGCAAAAAATTAAAAGTAGGAATTATGAGAGACCAAATTACGGACATTGGCGTGATTCATATAATCAGATAACCGGACCAGATCAGTATTCTGGATACTACACACATAATAGCGTCAGTCAACAGCCAATACCTACGCAAGATCAACACTACCCTGGATACTCTACGCAATATAATAGTAGCAATCAACAGGCAACAACATCTATACCATCAACTTCATCTCAGACATCGAATCCGATTCCAGCTTCGCCATCAGCATCTAGTAATCGTTCCATACATTCCCAAGACTCAGATTACTTAGATTTTGAAGGGATTTAAGTTTGAGTACAAATAAATACTTAAATAATTGTTTGCATTTTTAATTCATAATGATTATCAAATACATACACCCTCCCACACACACACATTATATATATTCACATTCATGAAACAAACATACATAGCAAACATTCATTCATTCATACAGTCTTAAGTAGGTACCTACGTCAAAACTATTATTACGCAATCTAGTGCATAAAATAATCTTACCTTAGACATATGGCTAATCTTTGTTCTGGGCAAATACATTCTCTGAAACTTGTATCTCGTACTCTTATGTCTAGTCGTCCCAGTAAATCGTCAAAAGTGGTTGCTGTCATTCGAAAATAATTGAAGAACTTTGATTCGTCTCTTCTAAGTTCACCCATTAATGTTTCAAATGTTCCAAGTGAAAATCTTTCCCGTAAAATAGGGTGTACCCAATGTTTTCTTTTATTTGCCTTCTATTAAGATACCACCACAACACAACAATTTCGTCGTCCATTGTGCGCGCAGGTCCAAATTCAACTGATGACTGTCTGAATTTCTTCCGGGATCCGATGTAATGTGAACACTCTGTCCGGTGTCCGGTTTTCGGCAGATCTGCCGGTCCGGCGTAGTGGGAACCCGGCCTTACAGTGCTTAGTTTGGGCTAGGCTAATTGGTGTGATTGTAAGAAATATTTATTATACTTATTTACTTATTTCAGACAAAGGAGTTCTTCCCAAGGAATGTCAACAGACGGCTGACAACATATTATTTTTCGACAATTTATTTGATTCCTGTAATGGAAGCTACGCATAAGAAAGAAAAAATACATGGGAAGCCCCTTCTTGGACCAGTTACTCCTAACTCCATTCACCATAAAGAGTGGTTAGAAGGGAGAAAAATGTTAAATAAAATGAAATTTGTACATCCTACAACAGGCAAGGTGGAAAACGTGCCATCGCTTTGTAATTGGGCATGGACACTTGAAGGTTATGAAATTTTATTAAAAAATTACAAAATAAGTACCATATTACCTCAGTTTGGATGCGGCACCTAAATCAAGATCCTATTGAAAATTTTTTTGGTGCAATAAGAAGCCACGTGTGCCGCAATACTAATCCGACATGTGAAAAATTTGAAGGGGTATTTGCAACTTTATTAATAAATAACATATCAAGTGTTCATGCCCCTGGCAACGATTGTGAAAATGACCTATGTCAAAATTTTAATATTTTATTATTAAATAACACCAATGACTGCAAAGCCACAACAACAACAACAGCTATGGTTATGGAATCAATAAACATAAGAAATATAAATAGTATTCAAGATCCTAAAGTAATAGCTGTTCCACTTGAACTTTCCCACTGATGATGTGCCATGAGATGAGATGTGCCACTTGAACTTTCCCATTTGCCAATAAATGACAATGGTGACACCGGTCCAACCGACTATTGTATCTTAGGTGTTTACCGCTTGGATGAGGGAAAGTGTAAAATTGGTGTGCAAAATTTTTTCTCAATAGCCCATAGAATTTCATATGGGATCAGTTCTAGTTCAAGCCAACACTATCGTTTGTCCCAAAAGTAATGAAAACATAGAACTGATTGATTGTAATAGGATATCAAACAAAAATCATGCCTCTCCGATAGACCCAAATGATATTAATATCAATATGAAACTATCGCAGACACAAAGAGACTCTATTGTAAATCTTATTAATAAATATCGATCATGCTTTGCCCAGGAATTGTCAGAGTTAGGGTGTACCGATGTAACGGAAATGAATATAGAACTTGTGAATTCTCCTGCCGTGTTCCAACGTACAATCAATAAAGTACTTGGAAATACTTGGTTTAAGTCCGCGCGCGCCTATATGGATGACATCCTGATTCCTGGTAAAAGTTTCGATGAAGAATTGTACCGGCTCGAGGAAACTTTCAAACTTATTAAAAATTTTGCGACAATAGCACGGCCCCTTACAGATTTAACTAGGAAAGAATGTTTGTGGCAGTGGGGCTCGGATCAAGAGAATTAAAGGAAGCGTTAATACAGAGACCGCTTTTAGGTATTTATGACCCCGGAAATGAAACCTTCCTGCATACAGATGCTAGTAAGTATGGATTGGCGGGCATTTTAATGCAGAAAAGCGACTCTGGATTAATGAAACCCATTGCATATTTTAGTCGAAAAACTACTCTCGATGAACAAAAATACCATGCTTATGAATTAGAAACGCATGCGGTTATAGCATCACTGCAACGTTTTCGTGTATACTTATTAGGCTTAAAATTCACACTTGTAATGCCTTGCGAGCTACATTTACAAAAAGAGACCTGATTCCAAGAATAGCACGTTGGTGGATTGCCATACAAGAATACAATTTTAATATTCAATACAAGCCAGGACATTCCATGTCACATGTGGATGCCCTAAGTAGAAATCCTCAACCCGGTGCAACGGAAACAAATAATGATTTTATTCCTTCTATTCTAAAAATCACGCACGAAGATTGGCTTGTCAGTTTACAACTAAAAGACTCAAATATACAACACATTCGAAGTCATTTAGAGAGCGAAGAGTACGCTGAAGTAAAGAAAAATTATAAAATCAAAAATAATAGACTTTTTCGAGTGGTAAATAATGAGCTCAAATAGGTTGTACCACGATTTCACGATTCGGTCGGGAGTCGGCACGATTTCAGTTATGTAAATTAAATCACGATGACATTGGCCATTTTAGTATTGAGAAAACATTTACTGCCAAAGATTTCAAAAAAATTTGTGAAGAATCAAAAATCAAACATATTTTAAACGCTGTCGCTTCCCCTCGAGCCAACGGGCAAGTAGAGAGGTACAACAGGACGATTTTAGATGCTCTAACTGCTTACACAGACAAATTAGGCGAAAAACTCTGGGATTCTGTGTTAGCCTTTAGTCCTGGGAATGAACAAATATTTATTTCGAGGGAGAATCAAGTCACGACATATAAGTAGCAAAGTATACTATGCCTATATTTTGCTTAATAGACTTACTTCTAACACTATAAATGATATATGTGTCTATTATTCCAATTGCTTGGTGGCGAATAGAACAGTGGATTGCTGTGCCCACGTTATGACTATATTATGGCACCTCAGCTGGGCTAGATTTAGGTCATGTTGAAGCGCCAACTTCTTTTTTAGATGACATTTTTTAAGATATGACGATTAAGACAAATAAAAAATATTACCTTTATTCCAGCATTTTTATTTCGTACTTTTTATGCAAACTGACTTTGGCACAGCCTACACAAGTAACTATTTATTGAGAGCATTATTGTGTTTGTTGGAACTACTTTTTGTGCTGTTTTATTCAAAGAATTATATTAGTGTACAAGAACTGTGTTCATGAACAGTTTGCTATAATATAATAACCTCTAAACACAGAACCATAACCGTTTAGATGACATTTTTTATGAATATAGACCAATAAAACATATTCTCTTTATTCCAGCATTTTTATTTTCATACTTCCTATATACCTACACCAACTTTTGGCACTACCAACAGAAGTAATTATTTATTATATTAAATTCTATTTTATTATGTCATCTATACATATAATAAGACAGTAAAAATATTTTGTCTGTACATTTAGTATTTTTGACTGAAATGGATAGAGGGGCACTTAAATAGATAATTAGAAAGCAAAAAAAAATTTTTTGGAATTTTTTGTCTGTCTGTCTGTCTGTATGTATGTTCACGTTTATCTCCGAAAGTACTGAACCGATTTGCTTGAAACTTTCACTATTTGCTTTGTTTTAACTCAGAATAATACCTAAACTTTGTTTCATCAAAATCGGTTCATTAAAAAAAAAGTTATCGTCATTTTAATGAACTCAAATAAATAAAACTGGAGTGTCATCTGTGAAAATTGAAGACGGTGAAATTTTAATCAAAAGTACTGTGAAAATAGTATTTGTGGAAAAGCTCATTGTTTTGTGCCATACTATACATACATACATACTAATATTATAAATGCGAAATAACTCTGTCTGTCTGTCTGTCTGTTCCGCTTTCACACCAAAACTACTGAACGATTTAAATGAAATTTGGTACACAGATAGTCTGGAGCCTGAGAAAGGACATAGGCTACTTTTTCATGCAAAAAAGGTTGTAAAGGGTTGTAAAAGGTTGAAACGAGGGATTATTGGTTGTATGGAAATATTGCTAAAACTACTGAACCGATTTAAATGAAATTTGGTACACAGATAGTCTAGAGGCTGAGAAAGACAGAGGCTACCTTTTAAAGCAGAAAAGGGTTGTAAAAGGTTGAAAGGAGGGGGTGAAAGGTTGTATGGCAGTATTGTTAAAACATATCCTTCCTGTGGGAAATTCGAATATAACGCGGGCGAAGCCGCGGGCGGAAAGCTAGTATTCAATAAATTCATATTAGTGTACTTACATAAGAACTGATTTTTGTTTGTTTTTTTTATGAACAATTTATCTTAATTATAACATCAACACTGAACTATAAATGTGATAATAAAAAACCCCACATAATAATTGGATAATTTTTATTTTCCTTAAAAGTAAGATATCATTCCTATTTTATATCAAAATTCACTGTCATACAAAATTATTTATTACGCAACGACGGTCCATACAAAAATGGGCAATCCTTTAGATGTAATTAATATATTTATGATTCTATATACGAAAAAATATATACTTGTTGACGTTTACGTATTATTGTTTTAGATTCGACAAACCACGGCTAAGGTATACGAATTTCTGAAAATAGATGCGAGAGATATATTGGAACTAGTAAGTGATCCAGTTTGCAGTGCAAGTCCAATATTAATACCGTAGAATGGGGCAATCGGGACACTTTTTAAGTTAGTTAGACCATTATTTTCATAATTGTTTTTGCAGGTACTGAAATAAAATGAAAACATAATGGGTCGGTAGTTTGAATTTTGATTTTCAATGCATTTAGATATAATTTATTAAAACATAAGGCATAAAAAAATGAATAAAGCTTACTGTCCCTATTCACCAAGAAGTTGGGGTGAATCGGGTCGCATACGGGGCTAATAGTTTTTTGCTAGGGCTGCTTTTATCATAAAGTAAGAAATATAATTTGCACTTATATTCTAAAGAGTAAAGATTTAATTGTTTGTTTGCATGGAAGCTTTGCAACTGCTGCACCATTTTTTATGAAATGTGGCGAAGAGATAGCATGAACCCTCAGGAGTAAGAAAAGGAACCTAATAACTTGGCCAATGTTAGATGATTTTGACATAGCTTCTCCGAAATTTGATTTTTACGTTTATTTTATAAATTTTATGTCACTCGAAATAGAAATACATATATGTGCTTTTAATGCATATTTATTTTATAATGCCAAAATTGACAGACAACCTTGTCCTATGCCTACATTATTTTTATTAGCTCCTAGTTAAAGTCACAACAGTCCTCCCCGCCTAATCTGATCAATATGTCTACGATAGATTCCTGATGCCGTCTCAATCATATAGTGCAACTGCCCGACCCTTCTCACAATTTTGCCGAAGTCCCAGTGTCGAGCTCCCCCTGGTGAATTAACCATAAACTGTACAGTGTCTCCTATTGAGAATTTTCGTACACTCGGTAGATTTATATTGACATTATGCTTCTCTTGTGTAGGCAGTATTGTATCTAAATTCGTTCTTATGTTTCTTTTGAACATTAATTTGTAAGGACTTTCCCCTTCTCGGGTAGGTAATCGTCGTAGCTGTGTTACAATCCTTAATATCTTAGAGTATATATCACCTGTTTCATTTTCCATCGCTCTCAAGGCATATTTAACGGTTTGTACCGTACGTTCCGCTTGGCCATTTGTTGAGGGATGGTAAGGTGCTGACGTGCGATGGTTGATGTTGTATGATTTTAAGAAATCTGTAAATAATCTCGATGTGAATTGAGGGCCGTTATCAGAAACCACCGTGTAAGGGAGACCGAATATGCTAAATAGATTTTGCAGATGACCAATACACCATTCTGATGTAGTTTTCGATGTAGGTATGACTTCCACCCACTTGCTGTAAGCATCTACAATTATGAATAATTGTTTACCTGATATTGGCCCAGCGAAATCTATGTGTAACCGCTGCCATGGGCCATTAGGAGTTTCCCAATGGTGTAATTCAACCTTGGGCGGCGCCTTTTGTTTCAAGTAACAACTCCGGCAGGCTTTCACCATACTTTCGATATCATGATCTATACCAGTCCAAAAGCAATAGTTCCTTGCTAGTATTTTCATTTTGACCATACCTGTATGACCAGTATGTAGTTCATTGAGAACGTGTTTTCGCAGTGACTTTGGTATGACAACTCTAGCGCCTCTTAACAAACATCCATCCTGTAATGTATACTCTGTATTAATATGGCCAATTGATTCGAGTGGTATTCCCTTTTGCAAAGCATCTTTTATATTTTTCAGTTCATTATCTTTTTCAGTTTCTGAAGCTATCGACTCTATATTTACTTGTAATGTATTTATTTGATTATTCTGATATATATATATTTGGTCAACTCTTTTAGCTGGGATTATTTCAGTAGGAAATCGCGATAAATAGTCGGCATTACAATGCTCCTGTGTTTTTCTATATACAATATCATAGTTGAATCCAGATAAAAATTGTGCATAATTAAATATTCGCATTGCGCTCATAGTGGGCAATGTCTTATGGGGATGTAATATTGATATTAAAAGTCAGTGATAAGCGTAAATTTTCGACCATAACAATATTGAAAAAATTTTTTTAGTCCCCAGTAAATAGCGGTGGCTTCCTTGTCTATTTGGCTATATTTTTGTTCACTGTATGTCAAAGACCTGGAAGCAAAAGCTATGGGCCTCTCTAAGCCATTTGGCATTTTATGGGAAATAACTGCACCTAACCCCACTGGTGAGGCATCTGTAGCCAGCGTGACTGGAAGAGATGGATCAAAATGTGTTAGAACTTGTTCACAAGTTAGTTTTTGTTTGATTTCATCTAGACTTTTTTGACAGTTATTATTCCATATGAATTTAACGTTTTTTCTCAACAGATTATTCAATGGATGTAAAATAGTAGCTAGATTTGGTATAAACTTATTATAATAATTAATCATCCCTAATAAAGTTCTTAATTCACTGATGTTTGTTGGTGCTGATGCTTTTGTTATTGCTATTACTTTGTCTTTACATTTATGTAAACCATTTTTGTCAATTGTATGTCCTAGATGTGATATACTTTCTTTCAAAAATTCGCATTTGCTTTTATTCAACGTTAGTTTATTTTTCCTCAGTCTGTCAAATACCTTTTGTAATCTCTCCGTAATATCTGCTATATCTGTTCCTTTTACCAAAATGTCATCAAAAAAACAAATGACGCCTTCTATTGCCTGTAGTATAGAATCCATAAACCTTTGCCGCTGATTAGGTGCTATTTTCACTCCGAACATTAATCTATTTATTTTGTATGTTCCTTTATGAGTACTGATTGTTTGGAGTAAGGCACTCGTATCATCCATACCCATATGTAAGTAGGCTTGTGTAATATCCAATTTGCAAAATAGATTACCTCCATTCATCTAAGCAAATATGTCGTCTATTATTGGATAATTGTCATCTCGAATGCATTTGTTCAAGGTTAGGTATAGGAACTGGTACAATGGGAGTATCCCATTCAGAAGTTTCGGTTTTGGTAATTATATTCAAGCTCTCTAAACGCTCCAGCTCTTTTTCAACCTTATCTATTAGAGCATAAGGTAATCGTCTGGGTTTAACGAATATGGGTTGAACATTATCTTTTAAGTAGAGGGTGCATTTATAATTTGGAATAGGGTCAAGGGAATCCGAAAATAAGTCTGAATAATCATCTAATAATTTATTCAAAACAGCATTGGTGGCAGATTCTACATTGTTAATATGAAATTTAAATTGAATTTGTCTTAACCACTCTCTTCCAAATATAGGATCTACGTTTTCCTTGATGATGTAAAGCTTACCATAAAATAATTGGTTTTCGTAAACACATTTCGTGTAAACGACTCCATAGGGCTTAATGATTTCTCCGGTATAAGTGCGCATTTGTATGGATGTTTTATAATTTTTTTTATTGATTCCTAAAGATCGAAATTGGCGTAATGAAATGGAACTTAGTGCTGCTCCAGTATCTAGTTCCATTTTCAAATCTATGCTTTCAACCTTTATGTCAATCATAAATTTTCCGCTATGACCTGTAGTGATTAAATTTATATCATAACATTGAGTCTCTTCAGGATCCTGCTCAAAATTGTCAATTTCATTTACAGGAGAAATTTTATTATTCTGCTGAATTTTTCCCTTCTGAAAACAAACTTTCGAAAGATGTCCAATCTTCTTGCAAGATGTACAAACAGCTTTGTAATGCGGACATTTGTTTGCTCTATGAGTCGAGACACCGCATCTATAACAACGACCTTTCAATTGCGATGTAGTGGTAACATTCTTATGTACGTCTCGATTTCCAGAATTACCTGGCATGCTTCTAGAAATTGTATGGTTTGTATTCACCATAAATTCTAAATTTTCCTTCTTAGCTGATTCTATCGCTAAAGCTATTTCTATTGTAGAATTGAATGGTAAAGGCTCGCGTTCTTGCAGAAGTTTTGTACGAATTTCAGTATCAAGAACCCCTCTCAAAAATTGTAAATTTAAAAACAAATCTGCAACAGAATTCCCACATTTGCATTTAAATTGGCAATTTTCTGTAAGTTTTTTCAATTCTGTAGCATACTGAATAACGTTTTCTTCCTGTTCTTGTAATCTACAAATAAATTTGTGTTGAAGCGTCCAAGTGTTAGGTTTTGGTTCCAAAAAAATTTTCTAACGTTTCAAATATTTCTAAATAATCTTCGTTTATAGGGTCTTTCGGATAATATATGTCGTAAATTGTTTCATGTAATGTAGGACTAAGTAAGGTAAATAAAATTCGTAATTTAGTTTTATTTTCGCCAATACCTCTTAAAATCATATACGATTCAAATCGCCGACGAAAATTTTTGATAGATTCCTTGTCATTCATTGGTTGAAAAGCAATATTACAACCTAAACTTGTATTTGGAGTAGGTTTATTTAATTGTATATCACTATCGTTTTGCGAAACCAAATTTTGTAATGTAACTTTTAATGACAAAAATTCTTCTTCAAATGTAAACCTTGTGTCAATTTCAATGTCTAATTCTTCGTTAGAAACAATTTCGTCTATTTTCATTTTTAATTTCAGTATATTTGTCATGTAATTTATTGATTGTGCATTCTCGTACCTTATGTTCGTTGAGTGAAATTTCCGTCATCTCCTTAAGTGTAGTTTGTAGTTTTGTAATTTGTCCTTTTACCGAAGTTCTAATTTTCTTTAGTTTTTCCATTTTAAATCCTCGTCGCCACTTTTATATCACTCGAAATAGAAATACATATATGTGCTTTTAATGCATATTTATTTATTATTTTGCCAAAATTGACAGACAACCTTGTCACTCCGAATCCTATGCCTACATTATTTTTATTAGCTCCTAGTTAAAGTCACAACAATAAACATTAAAGTTTATTTATTGAACTGAACATTATTCTGAATCGCTGCTTGATAATAATGTTCAATAAATAAACATCTAATTACAATATAACCCTTTTTTTTAACCCGTATATAACTCGTAAATAACTGTATTTGTATTTGTACTCGACTGTACCTCTTGTGACGCACACAAAGTCACTGTATATGTACAAGGTTTACCCACACATAGAGACGCGCGCACACCTTAGAGCTAGCGCGCACTACGATTTTTTACCGCACGATTTTTTTATCGCAGAAATGCAGCATATGAGTCAGTAAAGCAGTGCGCGCACATGAAAGTAAAAAACCGCCGCGATTTAAAAATTGTGATTTGTCACAATTTGCTGCGACTGCTCGCGGCGTGATTGTCACGTAGCTAAAATGCAGAGTATGGAATTATATGGACCTGCGCGCACTGCGTTTGTAAAATCGCGGGCTCGCGGCCGGCCGGCTCTTCATTCGTATTCCGTCCGTTCAAGAATAAACATGTCGGCACCTGCATCTTCAATGGAGTCTTCGTCTCCAAAGGACACGAAGATAGATGTGGAACATTTGATAATCGCAGTACAAGAATGACCACCTTTGTGGAATAAACATTCCAAAGAATATAGTGATAGAAATTTGAAAACGCGTTTTGGCAAGAAGTATGTGAGGATATTGTACCAAAATGCTAAGCAACCAAAAAAAAAGCTAGGTAAGATTTAATCAATTTATTATTCTGGTTAAAGGACATTGGCGAAATTGGCCCCAACACGGACAGACAAATGTCCCACGTCATAATTTTTTTAATATAATTTGACGTCGATAGCAATTATCTGTATTAAACGGACAAGCTGTAGTTTGAAACGAATAAATAAAAGCTATTTAACTGACTGTCATTAACCAAAGCCGCCATGAAATCAGCTAGAGATGTTCTACTTGTTCTAAAAGAATTCGATTGTTCAATTGTAATTTAATTTCGTTCTTATTTTATCAAATAATGTCATATTTATGTTATAATGTGTATGGATTTGTTATTAATATATATGTTAGATATATCACAATCTATAATATATCATAATAATAGTGAGTGTATCGGTATTGAATAAAATGGATTTTCGATTTTGTA
>JAYEAL010000605.1:0-20130 GCA_036419045.1 Scirpophaga incertulas | reverse complement strand
TCTATTATAACTTTTCGAATCAAATCATATTTATTTGCAAATACAGGTGATACAGATTTTAGAGATGGCATCTATGATGCAATATTTTAGGATTCAAAGCTGGTAAACAGTGAGAACATTCCCTTATGTGTAAAGAGTGATTATTCAATATTGAAAAATCAAAATCAAAATTAACTTTATTCAAATATGACTTTATAGAAAGCTCTTTTGAATCATTCAATTTTTTCCCCCACCACCCATTCAGGATGTATTTTTAGCTGAAAAGAAGAATGGGCGCAAGAAACTTATCAGCTTTATCAAAAGTAATACAACATTTACAATAAATTATGTCCTTTCATACAATGTACATATGTGTTTACAATTTATACTGGAAAACAAATATTTACAATTTAGAATGTAATATCTTCAAATCAACACCAAGCATTGGCATCATTTAAATAATCATTGCCTTTGTAATAGCCCTCACTCATTAGCGTCTTTTTAACATGTACCTTGAATGCTGGCCCGCTAAAGTCATTATATTAATCTCTTTAAACAAATCTCTTAAGAGAATCCCTTGTTCATAAATTATAAATAGCACGGACTGCTCTTTATGGAAGAACAAAAATACTTTCTATGTTAACAGCTGACCCCCATAATAGTAAGCATAGGACATAACACTGTGAAAATAACTAAAAATAAATTAATCTTGCCATTTCAACATCTGTAATTTGTCTTATTTTTTATACAGCACATGCTGCAAAAGAGAAGATGGAAACAGGTTTATGTTTGTTTAGACTGTAATAGTGTAGTCTACCAATATCCAGTAAATAATTTAGTATCCAGCAACCAATTCACACACAACATAATAAATTATAATTAGTAAGTGCTTATTTTCCACATCTCACAGCATTTTGAGAGCATTCTATAAGTGGTACCATAAATTGGTATTTCATTAAATATTAACAAAACTTCTTTCGTTTTTACCTGTGTGACACACTCAGTCCACCAGAAGGCAAATACTTTCCAGCTACAAAGTGTAAAAAAATCTTCACAGTTAGCTAACTGTTGGGTCTAAGTCCAGCACATTTATAAGACAGTCGTCCGATTTACAGACTAAATGAAGTTTTCCTTCAAGTGGCTCTGTAGGAACCTAGAAATGTTTAACAAAATATAATGCAGTAATTTTCATTCACCTGCCACCTGCAGTATTTTATTTAAATAATGTTTACAATTAGATATTTATTCTAAAGTGCATACATACAAAGTTGCTGAGATTATTGACGACCTCCATAGTCGAGAGGATAATACACCGGTTGCAAGGTGTCCCATCTCTAGGGCCCGGGTTCGAATCCGGGTGGGGGCAGATGTTTGTGTGATGAATGCGAGCATTTGTACCTTAGTCATTGGTTCGTTGATATATATTTCAATAACAATTATTTAATAAATGTATAATATATGTATGTCTATCCGTTACCTAGATCCCATTGCACAAGCCTTATAGCTTTGTTTGGGCTAGGCTAATTGGTGTAAGTGTAACAAATATTTATTTATTATATACAAAAGTTGTATTTGCATAAACTTGTTACTACTTTATAGGTACTACAAGAATATTCTATTTTGAATATATGTTCATCAATGAAATGTTTTAAAAATTCGATTACCTTTGAAAAGACAGCATTTTTCACAGCCACACGCATATTGTACTCGACGTTTTCGTTTAGCTAGGGAGCTCAGCATATACCGGTGGCTCACGAAAACTTTCAGTCTCTAAAGTTACTTTAGTAATTCCCGTTTTCATGTTCCCGCTTGTTTGGTGGCTTCGTACTGATAACACTGTAGCTACCATATAAATGATCGGCGCATGTGAAAGTATAATAGTAGTTTCAGATGAAAAAAAAATAACTAGATATTTTGATCGATAAATATCGATACATTAAATTTTTAATTCGACAATGGACGATTCTGACGGTACACTCTCTAACCTAAACTTAAAATTAGAGAACGAATTTTAATTTAGTTTTAGAGAATTTGGTATTCTGAAATTACGTGCTAACCAAAGAATATATGTACTCGGGAGGTGCTAACTAAATTTAAAACACAGTTGACAGCTATAAACAGGCATCTAAATTGAATTCACAGATTATATAGAATTATTTTACGGAATTTACCGGTTTCTATAAAACTGTTATAAATATGTTTTTAGGGTGGTTTTGACCATTTTGACTTACTTTAGTGCCTTTATTCATTATTTATCAATGTTTTATTATATAATTAATTACTTAAACAGTATAAAGTTATCCATAATTTTTATTTGGAAATGTATAGCTCCTTGTTATAATTAATAGCTCCTTGGTGTTTCCACTTTAGAAGGGGTTTTTAAATATTTTTTTATCCATACTAATATTATAAATGCGAAAGTCACTCTGTCTGTCTGATGGCTGTCTGTCTGTCTGTCCGTCTTTCACGCCAAACTACTGAACCGATTTTGATGAAATTGGAACGAATATAGTTTGGCCCCCGGAAATGGACATAGAATACGTTTTGCCGCGGTAAAATACCTCTTTCCCGTGGGAAAACGCGATAGCAACAGCCGAATCATTTATGGTGCAATTTGGTATGGGAGGTTTTAAGACACGGGAAACGAAATTGTGATGTTTTACTGAGGGAGACATCTCTTTCCTGTGGGAAAATCGAATAAAACGCGGGCGAAGCCGCGGTCGGAAAGCTAGTATATTAAATATTATAATATTCTATCATCCCGTTTGGGTCTCTTTCACCGCTTAACTCACCAAGGTAGCTTGTACAGTCTCGGACTCATCAACCTATACAAATCTGTCAAAATATTACAATTGATATTGAACTCGGAGACTTTGGACATAGGGTGGAAATTTTGTTGTGGAAATTTGACAGTTTTAGGTTGATGAGTCCGAGCCTGTACCCTTATTTATTTATTTATCTTGTTAAATAAACGGGTCTAGCCCAATTACATATTTAACAACAGGTACGCTCCTATTTCCTTATGACTGTCTGTCCGTATTATCAAGATCTTTTTTTTATGCGAAGATCGGCAGATGACCTCTTCCCGCCTATTGTTAAGCGGTGAAAGAGGTCCAAATGGGATGACAGATAGAATTCTGTTTTTTATGTTCCGTGGATTGAATAGTAGTAACCTTTGCCTGTCTTTACAACGACGAATGAAGAGCATCAACAAAAACCACTCTAATCTGTGGCATCAACATCAATGTTTTTTTGTTTACCTAACCTTGGCTCTCTATTTTAATTTAATTCCTAAGGTTAAACTGTTATTAGTTATATTTAGTTTTTAATTCTTTAATTTTCACTTCACTATAATGTTTTAAATGCAATTTAGGTTCCGGCAAATGAAATGGGTTGGAATTATCCCTGAGCTGCTTAGTGATTATTTTGTCACCATTTATTCTGTAATTTTTTGTACTAGGTTTATATTTATTATAAATAAATAAATATGTCAGACACTCACACCAATTAGCCTGGCCCAAAGTAAGCTCTGTAAGGTTTGTATCATGGGATCTACAGTTGAGCCAAATAAGCGAACGAATGTTTACTAACAAAGTGTTGCCTAGCAACCACTGACAGGCATATATTAATAACCTTTTTTCTATCATAATACAGTTTTTATTGCTTTCGAATTCGTGATACCTACTTACCTGTTTAATATTATAGCGTAGTAATATTTTACAATTTATTTCCGACTGACTGTCGCAGTCAGATTGTTGAATAATCCCTAATAAAATTATAAATGCGAAAGTCTGTTTTTCTGCTGTTAGCTTTTCACGCTGAACCAATTTGGATGAAATTTGTTCAGAGGTACGTATTGTGAGACCTGGGAAAAGACATTCTACTTTTTACCATAGGAAAATTGAATATATGACTGGCGCAGCCGCGGGCGAAAAGCTAGTATTTCTACACTAATATTATAACGAAGAAATATTTGTATTTTTGTAATTAATAAACTCAAAAACTACTAAGTCGATTTCAAAAATTCTTTCACCATTGGAAAGCTACATTCAAGCTGGGTAATATAGACTAGATTAAAAATTTTACCGCGGGAAAATATTTCTTTACTGAGAATTTATTATTAATATGTTCATATGCATTGCGGCCAAATACAATAATGTCATTTAAGAACATTCCAATATAATATGATTTTTACCACGGGAAAACATCTATGTCCACCGTGCGAAGATGGTGCAAACCACTAGAACACTATAAAAGAAAGCTATTATATACATATATTACGCCCGGAAGCCTGCCTGGGCCACCACAGGCTTTAGGAATAAGGTCAGGTCTTACCAAGCTAGAGGTCTTGATGGTTCTTACCCCGTAGGGTGCATTTATAATTTGAATATATTCATCTTGGTAATATTTGTGTACAAGAAAAATTACTAAAACAGAATAAGATACTAACTAAATAAATAATAAGTAATAATAATAAAACAAAATCTGAGAGTATAAAAGTGCCGACTATAACCGAAAATGTTTATTACATCTGAATTTCACCCATGTCATCATGATTATAGGGTTATCAAGTAAAATTAATTATGTTTTTATTTTATAAATTCATTTATGTGGAAGTTTCTTAAGTGTTTGTAGTAGTATGTGGTAGAAAAAAATATTATAATGGATCAGTCATGAAAAACATTTTACAAATACAAGATAACGACAAGATAATTGACGATTTTTTGAATTGAGTTGTGATAACCCTAAAACTGGTTTGTTTAAATTTATTCGTTTGCTTAAATAAACGAAGTATAGGGTATCGGTTAGGCATACATATATTTTACATAGATAAATATTTTTAATAGACAACAACCACCACTAAGTCACAAATATTCGTGTTCATCACACAAACATCTGCCCTCACCGGGAATCGAACCCGAGACCTCCAAGTTAGCACGCGGCGTTCATACCACCTCGGCGACGGAGGCCGTCGAATTCGATTAGCGAAATTTATTGTCGATTAGCGAAATTTATCTTGAATATTTTGGTCGATTTTTATTCAAGATTAGACCTTATTTATTTAGCTATCTACTTAGGAAATCGGTTTTCGGAGACAAGCATTTTTAATTTTTTGGGCCTTTGTTATTGCTACCCGATATACATATAACTTATTCGTAGCATTAAAGTTATTATAACCTATTATTTTAACATTACAAAAACTTCGATTTTATTTATTTCTATAAGATTGTAAGTACGAATGTACCTTATATTTACCTTTCTAAAGATTCCAAAAGAGCTAGTTACAACAATTTCGTCATTCATTTTTGCAAAAAAAATCAAAATATCGAAAAGTTTTATCAGATACGCTCACCAAAGTACCACTTAAATTAGCGATGACCTCCGTAGATCCTTCCTAAATTTAGCGTGACATTTCCAATTTTAGAGAAAATTTGACATTTAGATGATGCGTTTCAGAATACCAAATCAGCGCCTAAATCTAAATTGAGTAACTTAGCGACGTCAATTTTAAATTTAGAATAGACTGTCACTGCAGAAACCAAATTGAATTTGACAGTTCTATGTCTAATTTTAGTTAGGTTTAGAGATAAGTTGCACGCCAGAATCGGGCCCAATAACATCTAATCTGTGAATAACATTATTGCGTTATGTCATGCAAAATAGAAATATGTAGTTATATTTAACATACAATTATGGATCTTACTACCAAGAAAATAAGTATGCTTTTGTACGCTAATGAATCAATCAATTCATTCAAAAGTTATAGCAAAAAGGTGTCAAAATTGGCGGATTCGATCAATGTCAGTTGATTTTTCTTTTGTTCGGCATTGGTATTTGGTAACCATTAGGCCTATTACTGCAGTGTTGTTTTTTTTTTTTTTTTCCCTCAGGAGAGGAGGCTGAGAATCCATCATGGATACCAACGCAACAGGCAAGCAGGGATGCGTTGATTATGTCGGACTCCTGGTGAATCGAGGCGACTCGACCCAACAGACCTACCGACTAAACTCAGCCTGAGCCTTTGGTCCTAATGACCCTACTGGCTTATATGGAAAGGGGGCCGCACCTCAGGAGAGGTACGGTTAGCGCTGCCCCATGGTGAGGGCATAAGCACTAGAAGAGGCGCGGTTCTCCAAAGTGGGACCGGCCTGTATTGACTGGGTGTGCAGTTTGTGTTAACATGTACAGAATAAATATTACTACAAGTGTAGAAAAATGGGGATATATTTTTATTTCTCTCATGAGAGATAGGCTGAGAATCCTCACAAGCAGCACCAAACGTGCCAGGATATCATTGCAAAGGTAAGTGTCACTGTGATTATGTCGGAGTCCATGCCAGCCATAGCGGTCTGACCAGCGTGACCTACCGACTAAATTCAGCCCTAGCCTTGGCCATAAGGGCCCTACGGTTTGAATAGAGGAGGGGGAACCGCACTCTCAGGAGAAGGCACGGTCAGCGCTGTCCTATAAAGAGGACATATGCACTTGACGACCTCCATAGTCGAGTGGATAATACACCGGTTTTCAAGGTGTCGCCATCTCTGAGGTTCGGGTTCGAATCCCGGTGGGGGCAGATGTTTGTGTGATGAATGCGAGCATTTGTACCTTAGTCATGGTTGTTGATATATATTTAATAAAAATTTTTTAATATGTATAATATATGTATGTCTATCCTTTACCCTAGATCCATAGCACAAGCCTTACAGAGCTACCTTGGGCTAGGCTAATTGGTGAAGTGTAACAAATAATTATTATTATTATTATTATTCTATATTTAATTAATAATCTTTAAATTTAAGTTTTTTAGCAATATAGATTATATAAAATAATATAAATAACTATAAAAACTTTAAACCTAGTATAATTATTATTATTTTACTTGAAGAAGGCGCGGTACACCAGTTCGGAACATAGTTTAATTGTATAGTCCGCTTAGTAGACCACGGACATAGTACAAGAGATGATTAGTGGTAGTTAGTAAGTAGTAGGTTGGGATGATGAGCACGTCGAAGAGAAAGATTGCCGAAGTTTAAGTAAGATTGTATTGATGTAAAAGTACACAGTAATATTCAATAGGCAATTCTTTCTTGAGTAGTGTGCAGGAAGACAGTTGTTGACGTACTAGTTAATAATATTAATTAAAATTATAAAGTTAACTTGTAAAACCGTGCGCTTGGAAGTAGGGCACAGCGTAAGCAAAAATGTATGTTGCAAGCGTAAAACCGTGCGCCTTGAAGTAGGTCGCACAGTAAGCAAAAAATGTACGTTGCTTGCTCGTACATATTGGCAACCCGAAAAGTAAGATAAAATATGTAAAAAGTTAAAACGATAAAAAGTTAAAGTAATTACTATCAAGATAAGAAATGCCATACAAAAGTAAAGATAATTAAGTATCAAAATTAAATGTAATGTTGTCATCGGCGTTGGCAGCAGTTGCTGTTGCGCGTAGTGGCCGCGGTCGCTGCGCCGGCGGCTGCTGGCTCGCTGACCCTTGCGCCATCTGTTCTTGTCTAGTATGTTTCCCTCTTTGTTTGAGTTCTATTTCATTGTATATGGGCAACTCAGCTGTCCGTTTTTTGCACGGGCAGCAACCATAATAGCGCTTCTTTATTAGCCATACAGTAAAAATATAATAGCTGCGCCGAGAAGAATGTAGCCGATGGCATAATGATGTATGTCATGACTTGAGATGGATGCTGGTAAAGCTTCATGTTCTTTCAGTGAGTGTATCTTTTTATCGATGTCTTCCAGCTCTCCGTTCGTCATAACTTGTGAGATGTTCCATGATATTCGATGATGAGATATATCAATAATCTTGTTGATCGTAGAGTTGAATTCCGGAACATTGAAGTTGTAGCGGTCCATCTTTATCTTACTATTGTACTCGTTGTGTGAGTAAATAATAAAATCCTTAGATTGCAAAACGCATCCTTGCGGTACAGTTACTATGCAGGAATTAGATATCGTACGTGACGTCAGCTCATTGTCGCATATGGTGCGCAAAGTGCAAGCGCCGCAACAAATCGCCAGCCAGCTGTTTGTTGTATGTAACGCGATCCACAAATTGCTGCAGGGAATCTCCTTGACGTCACACGTTGTATTTGTATGATGACTAAGCAGCGTTGCTTCGCAGGGCGCCTTTTCATTGTTTAAGTTATAAACAGGTAAGCTTTTATAATAGATGAAGTTGTTGGGTCTTAGTTGTAAACAAAGTTTGATGTCGTCTTCTGTTAGTGTGATTAATATAAGTTTCAATCATGTTGAAATGGAGAAAGGGAGTGGTGATAGTTTGGTTACAGGGCGCTTGATAGTACCATTCTGCGTTTTTACTGTTGTCACTCTTCACGCGTCGGGACCGGGGTGAGTTTTAACTACCGCCATAGCCCACTTTCCAGGTGGTAAAATGTTGTCCTTGACTAGTACGATGTCGCCTTCTCTATGTTTTTGGTAGAGTTTATTCCATTTGCTTCGACTTGCAATTGAGTTAAGTATTCGTTTAGACCAGTTTTTCCAAAATTGTTGCATCAATGTTTTCAGTTAGTTGCCATCGTTTCAGAAGGTTTATGGAAGTTACGTCACTATGGTAGATATTGGTAGTGACATAGTAGGACCACCAGTCAAGAAATGCCTGGAGTCAGCAGTTGTAGTGTTCTTCAGGATCTCCAATGTTAAGTTAATGGCAGTAGTGGTCTGGAGTTCATGCATGCCTCAATTTGCGCAAGAAGGGTTGAAAACTCCTCGTAAGTGAGTTTCTGGTCTCCAAGTACCCGGTGTAGGTGGTACTTCATTGACTTGACGGCCGCTTCCCAAAGGCCGCCTGCTGTTGGCCATGCTGGTGCATTAAAGTGCCACTCTACTTCCAGTTTGGCAATTTCGCCAAAGAACTCTTGCGATAGTTGCTGCTTGAATTCTTGAAACTCCTTGCGTAGTTTTTTTGGCAGCCCTATGAAGTTTGTTCCACAATCAGAGTAACATGTTTAGGGTTGCCTCGGCGAGAACACATCCGTTGAAAAGCAGCGAGGAAGGTTTCAGTGGTGAGGTCCGACACTAGCTCGATATGCACAGCTTTAGTTGCCATACATATAAAGATAGCAATGTATCCTTTGGAGGTCCTGACTCCTCTTCCCTTGTTCAGTTTGACATCAACATGACCGGTGAAATCAACGCCCGTATGAGTGAACGGCCTTGACGGAGATACTCGTTGAGGTGGTAGGTCACTCATTAGTTGATGATGATCTTTCGGCTTATAACGATAGCATCGGATGCAGTCGCGTAGTTTGGTTTTTTACAGCTCTATTGCCGAGTATCCAGTACGCTGCCTGATGTGCGCCAAAGTTAATCGAGCGCCTCCATGTAGAATTGTAATGTGCGCTTGCTCGATAAGTAGTTCAGTGAAGCGCCCTTTCCGAGGTAGAATGATGGGGTTTTTCATCTCGAAGGGCAACCTTGAGTAATTAAGACGACCTCCGACACGAATAATGCCCTTGTCGTCCAAGTAAGGGTTGAGCTTGAAGATTATGCTTTTGTTTGATATGCATTCTTTCTTTAAAAGTAGTTTGTATTCTTCTTTAAATTCATTACATTGAACATGTTTTATTATTTGTTCATTTGCAGCTATCAATTCGCTTGAGGTGAGGAATGCGGTATTAAGTTTCATGTCGCCGCGCGTGTTTGCGAAAAAGCGTCGTATCCAGGCCACGACTCTTGTTACGTGCGATAATGCACTGCATTTGATAATTAAATTATCAATAAAGTTATAACTCTGATTTGTTGTTAGGGTTGTCGTCGATGTAGTTTTTAGTTCCTTGGTGGCCAGTAGACATGAAAAGTTGTTTGCAGTTACATCTTTCACTTCACTTTCCCATGTTTGTAGAAAATCAGGACCTTTCCACCATAGATTGAATTCTAGCAGTTTGCTAGGGTACAAGCCACGGGATGCGCAGTCAGCAGGATTCAATTCAGACTTGATATATCGCCAATTTTTCGACGGAATCGTGTGTTTTATTTTGGTAACTCTGTTGGCTACGTATCTCTCCCATCTAGATGCGTCTCCTTGAAGCCACGCGAGTACAACTTGGGAGTCACACCATGCCTGGACCTTGATGTTTTGCATTTTAAATGCGTCTTTTGTCTTCTCAACCAATTGACTTAGTAAAAGTGCGCCGCATAATTCCATTCTCGGCAATGTTATTTTTTGAGTAAGAGGGGCAACCCTAGTCTTCGCAGCGAGTAAAGTTATAGTTGGCGGGCCACCTTTGCGTGTTATCGAGCTGTAAACAACGCAAGCGTAGGCCTTTTCGCTAGCATCACAGAAGCCCAAAAGTTCAATATCTTCCTGTTGGCCCCCGAGCCATCTGTCGATCTTGACCTTGTCGACCAGTGGTAGTTCGCTTTTAAGTTTCAGCCAGTCCTTTTGAATGTCAATAGGTAGTTCGTCGTCCCATCCGATTTTGCTACTCCACACCCGTTGGAAGATGAGTTTTGCCGTAATAGTGATCGGTGAAAGCCAGCCAAGCGGATCGTACAGCGTCGAGATTTCAGAGAGTAGGGCCCTCTTAGTAAGTTTTGATGGATTTTCCTTTAAGTCCCAGTTGAAAGTGAAAGTATCAGTTTTCGGACTCCATCTTAGGCCCAAAGTTTTCATGGTCTCTTCATCCTTGAAGTCAAAGTTATTGGATGTTGAAATTTGATCCTCAGATAAGTTTTGTAGTAAGTCTGGATCGTTAGCTGACCATTTACGTAAGTTCATGCCGGCCCCATGTAGTAAATTGATAAGTGACCGTTGAAGGTCATTTTGTAGATTAGGGCCTTTTTCTTGTAGTTGGTTTAGGCTAAAACCATTTGACATCTTTTGAGAAGCGTTGAATACAACTCTGAGTTTTGTAGTAGTAGATAGCTCTCGCAGTACGCCGTGATGAGGTAAGTAATATTGAAGTGAGTGTTGTGAAATCTGACGCGACGGTTTCATGTGGCCGAGATCGGAGTATTCTTTAATAAATTCTCGGTACATTAGTGAAAGTTTGTTGTTTTTCTCGAGCCTCTTCTCTAATTGTAAAAATTGAGACACGGCTATTGATCTTGAATTGCCCATTTTCATCTCGTAATCAGGACAAAAAGGCATTTCTACTATGTATCTTCCGTCTTGGCGTCGCTGTACTGTATTCGAGTAGTGATGTTCACAGTAGTCATCCTTAGACATTTCCTTATTGTTCTGAACAATGTCTTCGTTCTCCCAGTATTTGGAGATTTCATTGAGGTCGACCAAGGTCACGTGACAGTTCAAAGTTTTCAGTTTGCCACACAAAATCCACCCTAATTGCGTCTGTTGAGCTATAGGGGACTGCTGGCCTCCTTTTATTACTCCATCTAATAAGACGTCGGAGTAAACGTCAGCCCCCAGAAGTAAGTCTATGGGTTGCGACGTATTAAAGTCTGGATCGGCGAGCTTTAGGTTTTCGATGTGAGGCCAGTTTCCTTTTGTAAAGGACGAGTCGGGTAAGTTGTTAGTTAGCTTCTTCATTATAAGAGCTTGTGAATCAAATGAGTAATCTGAGTAAATAGATTTGCACGTAATTTGAAGGCGTCCTTTGCATTCTCCGGATACAGTTCCAACTCCAGAAATAGTAGCGTTCAGTCTCTTCCTGGGCAAGCGGAGCATTTGGGCAGCCTTTTCAGATATCAGATTCACCTGCGAGCCTTGGTCTAGTAAAGCCCGGAGAGTGATCTTGGTGCCGTTTGCTGATGTGACTTGAAGTTTTGCAGTCGGTAGTAAAATTTCTATCTCTTTTGTAGAGATATGATTGGAGCTTGCTTGAGTAGAAGTTGAAGGTTGTTCAAGTGTGCTATTTTTAACAAAGTTGTTTGTCGCTCTATTAGGTACATATTTCTTTGTATTATTGTGCAATAAAGTATGGTGCTTCATATTACATTCTTTGCATGTTTTTGTAGACGAGCATTTATTGTTGCCATGTCTATATAAACAATTCGCACATACATGCAGGTTTGTTACCGTGTTGTTTCGTTGGATCGGGTTCATTTCGACGAACCTTGGACATTGCATAAGTACATGCTTTCCGCTACAATTAGGGCATTGTCCAAATGTTGTGAAGTAAGTTTTATTAAATGAAGTTTTCGGCTCAAAATTATATTTCTTGACTGGAAAATTCTTGTTGAATGTTTTTGTAGGGATGTTTTTCGGTAGAGTAGGAAGTTCTTTTTTTAGTGTTTTTCATAGTTTCGTATGCCATGAACTTGCTCTCTAAAAAGTATAGGAAGTCGCTAAGTGGCTGTAGTTCTCTATGATCTTGTAGTTCTTTCATGTAATCCGTATAGGTTGTAGAGTCTAGTTTCTGTGACATCAGATGTACGATGAGAGGATCCCAAGTAGAAGTATCTATTTGAATGTTTGCCAGTCCGTTCAAACATTCCGTAATGACGTCATGCATCTTCTTGAGGTTGTAGTTGTCAGGATGTTGTATAGTTGGAAGATTCAGCATGGTGTTGACGAACGAAGTAAATTGTAAGCGACGGTTGTCATAGCGCTGGGTCAGTATTTCCCAGCAGGTCTGGTAGTTCTCAGCGCTGATGTTGAGATGCTGTACTAGACGCTCTGCCTCACCTCTCAATCGTGTCTTGAGGTGCTGCATTTTTTGAGCCCTGTTTATCATTGGATTGTTGTGGATACTCTCCTTGAACAAATCCTTGAAAGATATCCATTGCATATAATTTCCGGAAAATTCAGGGATATCCATCTTAGGCGCTGATCTTTCGTAGTGCGATGTTGACCAGATCTTTGAGTTAAGAGCCCGCCTCATGTCATCATATTTTCTTTCAGTTGCGGTAAACATGTTGTAGTACATGATATTGGACCCCTTTAATATGGTTTCCAATTCCCAGTGTTGTTTATCGATAATGTCCCACTTAGTTTTCAGAATAGTGAGATTATCTTCTAATTCCCACCTTTCAGTAACAGTATTAATATCTATTTTAGACATGACGTGGTCCAGAGCTTTAAAATTGCACTGTTGTCTCTCCATCAAAGCAGTCAAAGTCTGATCTGCGTTATCCTCCAGCATCCCGGACATGTCAAAAAATACAGATTTTTTTTCACGTAGTCTTTGAAGCAAGTCTTTCATATTAGCGACAGTTGAGTCGTAAAGTTCTTTCAGGTTTCCGTAAACATCCTCTTTGAAGTAATTGATGTTTTTATCTTCCATAGTTTCCATTAGTATCTGGTGACGAATTTGAAAGTCGTTCCATTGAGCTTCCAGGGACTCGAGGCGTTTCACCAAGTAATCTTCATTTTTTCTGCTCGTGCTGTCCTTTTTGTAGTTAGAACACAAGGTCTTGATGTTATTGAAGCACTCCTGCTGCTGTGACAGCATGACGAAGTTTTCTAGTATTTTTTAAGTAGTGAAGTTGAAGTTTGAGTAGCTCGGAGGTCCAGCGCGTAGTTGACGGCGGCAGACGTAGAGCGTGGCGATGATGGTTCAACTCAGTTTATCTTATAACCTTGCATACGCTATATGCACCTTCTCAATCTAACTGGTGAGACCCGCTTCTGGGAGGCCAGTTAAACCGATTTGCTAACGTAATTAAGGAAAATAAGACTCACCAAGTTTTCCTCGAAGGACCAAATTGTTTAGTCCGCTTAGTAGACCACGGACATAGTACAAGAGATGATTAGTGGTAGTTAGTAAGTAGTAGGTTGGGATGATGAGCACGTCGAAGAGAAAGATTGCCGAAGTTTAAGTAAGATTGTATTGATGTAAAAGTACACAGTAATATTCAATAGGCAATTCTTTCTTGAGTAGTGTGTAGGAAGACAGTTGTTGACGTACTATTTAATAATATTAATTAAAATTATAAAGTTAACTTGTAAAACCGTGCGCTTGGAAGTAGGGCACAGCGTAAGCAAAAATGTATGTTGCAAGCGTAAAACCGTGCGCCTTGAAGTAGGTCGCACAGTAAGCAAAAAATGTACGTTGCTTGCTCGTACAGTTGCAGATTTTGATTTAAAATGTCGATTAGAATGTGACATGGTATTCAGTCATGGAAAGAGTGTAAGTCATAAAAGTCCGCTACTTAATTTCATTGCTTTAAATAAATAAACCGTTATTTCCAAAACGCGTCTGATTTTGTTGATAACGCTTGAAGAGCCCGGTTATGTGGTCGGGAGGGTCAGATAGAGCGTGTCTGGGTCGATAGTGCCTAAGATTATTGAATTGACTGCGAAAATGAGGATATCAATAAGTTTTTGTATGCCTAATTTAAATACTAACTTCGAACTTTAAACATATTTATTGGTTGTTAATCTATATTTTACAGTGTTCATATATTTTTAAGACGACAGTCACGAATGTGTTGTAGAAGTCTGACAGATTTCTTACAGACTTTAGATAAGGACAGTCGCGAGAACATGGTATGAAGGGACCGGGTATTTTTATGTGAATAGCCTACAAATGAATAATTCTTTAAATTGAATACTGAGAAATATTAATTACAATTGTTGCTAAGACTTTAAATAAGGACAGTCGCCGAGAACATGGTATGAAGGGACCGGGTATTTTTATGTGAATAGCCTACAAATGAATAATTCTTTAAATTGAATACTGAGAAATATTAATTACAATTGTTGCTAAGACTTTAAATAAGGACAGTCGCGAGGACATGGTATAAAATAAAGGGACCGGGTATTTTACATGAATCGCCTACAAATGAATAATTCTTTAAACTGAATACTGAGAAACATCAATTACAATTGTTGCTAAACGATATAAATAGGAGATAGATTATGGTTACTTGAGAATAGATTTGCTCAATTTGGACCACTTTGAAAATGACAATTGCTTTTTGCAGTCCGTATATACAAAAGTATTCTGTGGGTGCACATACGTTCTTGAAGACATCAGAAATTCACAGTTAATTTACGTTAATAAACTTTTTTATTAGTAATTAAAATATTGTGTTTGCCGTGTCATCTTTAATCAAAATGAGTGCGTGGCCTGAAGTAACCACAGCAAAGGCAGAGAATCGTCATGAAATCAAATTGGCGGGAGCACATATTTCGCAGCGTATTTCGGAGACGGTTTGGATACAAATTTGTTTCAATTGCAAAGTCTTAACTTGCTGAATATAAGTGACACATGCTTAATTTCTATTCCTGATGAAATAAAACTTCTAACGAATCTTCAATCATTGTTATTATTTGGGAACAAATTGACAGATTTTAACGAAAACATAACCTCGTTGTCAAAGCTTAAGGTTCTCGATTTGTCTCGAAATCAATTATGTGGCATCCCACACACCATAAATAAGATGAAAGAACTCACAAGTATTAATTTAAGCTCAAATCAAATAGATAAAATGCCTAAATTTGAACAACTTCCAAATCTTATTTCTGTTGATGTCTCAAACAACAAATTGACTTTATTCTTAGACGTTGAAACTGCTGTTTTGAAACATTTAACTGATTTGAAATTGAAAGGTAACTTAATCGAATCAGTACCAAGCTATGTAGCACAAAGCATGCCATCCTTGAAAAACTTTGATATTGGCGACAATCAGCTGAAAGTGGTTCCAGGAGAAATAGCTAATTTATCGAAACTAAAAGGTAATTTTTATAGTTATACTAAAAAAATAATATATTAATATTTTTTTATCTGTTAGAATATCATACTTATTCTCTTAGTTTTTTAAGTCTGTCAATTTTTTTTTAATTAACTACTTTAGCAGATTCAATACACTTTGGCCTGTACACAAATCTACAATCTTAAAATTTTAAACTTATTCGTAAAGATTAGTTGACTGAATTGTGAATTAAAACTATGATTAAACCTTTTACAACAAATGAATTTTAATTAAAATCTGTATAACCAGTTTGAAATTCAGTTGTTACACACACATAAGTATTATATAAAACCTTATATGATTAATACCCTTGAATTTTCATAGGTCTTAAAACTACCAACCTAAAATATTTATAAAATATTTTTACACTTTGATGTCTGAGATGAGACTCATTATCTAAAGATTTATCCATACATATAGATTGGTCACCATTATACAGTCAATTAATGTCTATTTGTTTATAACAAATCAATGCAAAAATCAATCTTTTTAGTACTTCCTTTTTCCAGTATATATTGAAGTCTCCTGTACAGAATAAAAGCAAGACAGTTTTTTATGAAAGGCACTTATAGATTTCATAGCTGTTACTGTAACAATTTTGAGAATTATTTATGAATATATGTTGATACCCATACTGTAATTAAATAAATTTTATTTATAAGAACTATACTATATCCACCAATTAGTTTTAGTTTACTCTATGTTTTAGGAGACCTTAGCCCTATGAGTCCCTATACAGCTGTCAGTATAATGCCTGACTATTTATTCCTTTACCATATGAGCATTGAATAAATGTCAATATGAAATATACATATATATGACAACATCAAATACTGACTTTCCTGATTAGAAGGTCAATACTGAGATCACAGTGCCACTCTCATGTATGATGTAGTGAAAGAGCTAACAATATGTCTCACGGTTTGTGGACATGGATTACTTTCCTTAACTGGGTTCTTTAGCACTTAGCCTCATGATTAGCCCATTGTGCACATTAAATCACATTATATGTGAACTATTGCAATGAAGTAAATTGCTAGTATTATACGGCACCCCAGTTAGAGTATTATAATTTTTTATTAGGCTTCCATTTATTTTATAAACTGTTATTGATTCTATTTAATTATCAACTTGTCTTATAAAACTTTTCAGAATTTAACCTTAAAGGCAACAAATTAGCTGATAAACGTCTCATGAAACTAGTAGATCAGTGTCGCACAAAGCAGGTACTGGATTACATCCGTGATCATTGTCCAAAATCAGACCAAACTCAGCCTGTGGGTGGCAAAGGCAAGGGCAAGAAGGGATCTAAGAAACAGGATGAACCATGTCCAGAGGATAATATGAATGACTTGTGTCATTCGATGACAATATTACACGTGGAAGATGATGTATTGAAGGTTAAAATTGTTGAGTCAGAAGTTAGTGGTGTCCGCCCATATATCTTGTGCTGTATTGTGAATGATTTGCACTTTACAGAGGAACTTTTCAAGAAATTTATTCAGTTGCAAACTAGGTTACATGACACTGTTTGTGATAAGAGAAATGCTGCAACTATTGCTACACATGACCTCAGCAAAATTGCACCAGGTAATTGACCACACTTTTATATACATATATTCGTCTCCTGTGCTGAGTCAATACGAGTCTATCTTATGATAACATGCAGGTCAGACAGGTAAGTGCTTTTAATTTGTTCTTTTTTAATGGAAAATCTATATTAAAAAAGAAGTCACATACTCTCAAAAGTTCATTTGGTAGGTTTAGTATGCCATGAAATGTCAAATACCTGTTGAATTAATTTTTGACCAATGAGGCACATTGGTCAAAAATTCATTAATCATTAACATTTCAGCTAATACTTGCTTACTTTGTGCTTCTGCAAGGATGTCCATATTGATAGGTCCTGCCAAGTTAGATCCAACGATTGAACTCTTTCTGGAACACCTACCAACCTAACTTTTTTTTTGTTTCCCTGAGAAAATTGCATTAAGTTGCATACCCCGGCTGTGGCGAGCCGGCACTTATGTGGGGCTCTCCTCCCCAGAAGGGGGAGGCCTACCCACTAAAAACCTCAGGGATGGCCTTCCTCAGGCATGTAGGGAGCCCCCGGGAACGCCAAGCTATTTCCGGGAACCCCCAGCCTCCGTTCCTCTGCCGATACAGGGGAGCCCTCTTCGGGGGAGGCTACAATACCTCCCCCGATCTCCACCACCGACGATGCCCAACGGCCATGGAAGGGGCGTGGTCCTTCCAGGGTCGCCGTATCCGCGGGCGCGATTTACTCGCGCCGCCGGGGAGCCGCGGCGGCGCCGCAGCTGTGCTACAGAGCTCGGCGCCGCCTCCTTCGAGCGGGATGGGCCATCTTCCGACCTCGCTCGGCGGCCTCCTTCTGGAGCATCACTGCTTCACAGAAGGAGGCCACAGCCCTCCAACCTCCCTCGTCCACCAGCATTGCCGCAATCAATGCCGGCGGAGACAGATCTCGCCCGATCTCCGCAGACAAGACTCGGCGCTCGGAGGCCCACGCGGGGCACTCTGTCAGCGTGTGCTGGGCCGAGTCGATGTCGGATGCGCAGTGGTGGCAATGTGTCGATCCCTCCCGTCCTATTCGACACAGATACTCACCGAAGCAGCCGTGCCCAGTGAGTATCTGAGTCAATCGGTAGGTGACCTCCTCCTTCCCGTGGAGCACCTACCAACCTACCTAGTTGGATTATTTGTTCCAAGTAAATCTCGTCAACAAATTCTATATTCTAGCATCGAACCTTCACAAGAGTGGGTGCTAGATGGGAATTCCTCCACATGCTTTAACTAGTCTTGAGATCTGATCCTGAAGTCAGATTTACATTGTGGCATTTTTGTATAGTGCATGCAACACTTGAATGTTTTGATAGTCTAATTGGACCTCTGGAAAGACTGAAGGAGGACCTAGATCGCAATGGAATTGTAAGTTGTCTCATAGACTGTACACTGTAACTTATTTTTATTTATATATAAAATCTATTTATATTTTTCAGGCGATCTAGTGTATACCGCGAAGCCACCGACAGTACTGAAGTTGACACCCCTTTCGCGGGTACGACCCTACACTGGCGAGCAGCTGTTCCAGCAGCTCATCGCCGAAGCGGAAGCATTGCGTAAGGAGAAGAAGAGAAATGTCTATTCGGGAATACACAAGTATGTAGGCCTGGGCATTAGTGAAAAGCAAATAAATATATCAGTATTAACCACATCCCTAATGTAAACTCAACCATATCTTCTTGATTCAACTAATATTGACAGTCCATAGGACTAAATTAATAAATATTTAATCCTATAGTCAAGTCTTGAATTTGAAACTGGTTTTGAATCTGGTGAGGGCAGATATCTGTGTGATGCATTTGTGCCTTAGTCAATATCTCTATATGGTTAATATATGCATGACAGACCTGACTAAAATCCAGTGGTCGTAACTTCTATACCACATAGGTAGAGAAAGTTGATTTTGATTCTATGACACAAATTTCAGGTTCCTTTATCTTCTCGAGGGCAAGCCGAAATACCCCTGTTTGGAGGATGCCAGTGGCACTGTAATCAGTTTCCCGCCTATCACCAATTCTGACAACACAAAGGTAAATACTGAAGAAACGGAATCAGTTCTTCCTAAATGTTTGGCAAAGGTGTCAAAACCATTGATTCTATCTTATACATCTACAATAATATTATGAAGAGGAAAGATTTGTATTTTTGTATGTAATGAATAAATTCAAAAAGTACTGAACCGATTTTAATAATTATTTTTTTATTAGAAAGCTACATTATCACTGAGTAACAAAGTACTAGATTACTATAAAAAAAATCCTTAGAAATTCTTCTAAAACCAACCGAAGGTGTAAAAAAAATTTGCCATAAAATGTCTTTCATCACATATGCTGCAAAGAGTAATGTCTACCCGTGCGAAGCCAAGACGGGCCACTAGTGCTAAATAAAATTGTAACTGATTGGTCAGTTAATTAATACAAATTTATAGCAAATCATATTTAGAAGACGATTTGTTATTTATTTATTTATAGTTAACTTTTGTGGTATTTCTGAAAAGTACTTACGTAAAAGTACGCCTTACTGTGGGAGAGAATTGGGCCGGCTCGACCAGAGTGATACATTCCTCACTCCTCATCACAGCCTCAGAGAAAACCGGCGTAAAATAGCGCTTGCGCTGTGTTTCGCCTAGTGAGTGAGGGTACCGGAGGCTCAACCCCCCCTTCCCCCCTTTTCCCTTTTAAAAGGCCGGCAACGTATCTGTGACTCATCTGCTGTTGCGGGTGTCCATGCAGCGTTTATCGCTTACCATCAGGTGATCCGTTCGATCGTTAGCTGCCCTATCCTTAAAAAAAAATTACAAGTACTATTAGTTTGCATAAGTAGTATAGTTTCAGATGTCAAGTAAAAAGGTAGTTTGTCCATTGAATAGTGAGCGAGTAAAAAACTAAACAGAAGGGTGTTCCTAACAGATGTCGGTGAGCACGAAGCGCATGCTTG
>JAYEAL010000518.1:0-30200 GCA_036419045.1 Scirpophaga incertulas | reverse complement strand
TATGACGTGAACATATACTCCATAATTTTGATCAGAAAAATAACTGAATCCTTATCCTCGCAAATCTGTGTTCACTTCGTATACACAGTTCGCGTAAATCTAGTACGTACCAAGTCATTAAATGGAACCATATTGCCGTGAGTCGGAAGATATCAAACGCTCCGCTCGGTCCTGTATTTGATCAAACGGCCCCAGACACAATGCAAACTAGTTTAAATCGAAGCGACAAATACAATTTTAACTTCGCTCGCTACAAATCTGTTGCGATAGTGTATTGTCGGGTACAAATCTTGTTCCACAGTTTGAATTTAGAGTGAAGTTTGTTACTAATGTTGTATACTTGCCACTATATCACAATTATTAGCAATCTACGTACAATCACTTAGTTATTGTACGTAGTAGTAGTACGTAATTAGTTATCTGTAGTTTATCTGAGCTTTTATCCGCACTTAACCTCATAATTGGGCCATTGTACGTTCTGTGCTGGTTTACTTCTCTTGCTCCAATCATCCCACGTCTTCCCGGAATGCCAAAAATCTCTTAGGACTTTTATATGCTTCCGGTAGAGATACTGGAGAGTAGAGAAGTTTTGCCCGTTGTTCGACCACGCTTCTGCACTCCATGAGAACATGTCGAGGAATTGTTCGGATTAAATTTTTTTTTAATGTCTGTAAAATGCGTTACGCATATCCCGCGGCTCGGGAACACCGCGGGATTATGTCGGACTCTCCGCGCTCTTGGGGGCCGAGTGCCAGCCAAGCGCGCGGCCTACCGACTAAAAACCTGACAATGCCCCTCAGGGACGCCTTGGCAGGAGCGCATCAATCGTCGACGCATCTTCCCCCTCATCAGACGAGGAGGAAGACACGCCGAGGAGAGCAGCATCACTGCCTGACAAGGTCATGGGAACACTTTCGTACACTTCCACGACCTCGTCGGCGTCATTGGCTCGCCCGCGGCGAGCCAATGAGCCTCTCACCCCTCTGTTGTGCTGGGGGGGCCGTCGATCCCCCGGGACATCCAGGGGATCGTCGACTGACGGCGACCTTTGAACAGCAGGAATCATCAGGAGAAAGGAGGCGAGCGAACTCGCGCCTCCTCCGCCCTGCGCGCCTGCGGCGGCATGCCGGGGCCTCGGGATCCGCCTCCCTGGCCCGCTCCGCCGCCTCCTTCTGCGTCATGACATTCGGATTAATTCCTGCTGCAAGTTTTCGTCACCGTTCTGCGCAACACAACATTCATCCTCATCACCTAGACGCTTGGCAGTCCACCACAGTGCGTTTTTCTACGAGTTTTCTGCCACGCACTACTAAACTGTGGAATGAATTGTCACCTGCAGTATTTCCGAACCAATGCGATATCAAAACCTTCAAAAAAAAGAGCATATTCCAATTTAAAAGGCCGGCAACGCATCTGTGACTGGTGTTGCGGATGTCCATGGGCAACGGTTATCGCTTACCATCAGGTGGTCCGTTTGCTCGTTTGCTGCCCTATCCTATAAAAAAAAAAGTTGTAATGTTTTTTCTACCTCCATGCATCCTCTGCATAAGTTGTCCGTCACACCTATTGTGAATAAGTACCTGTTCAGGCTACAATGTCCGAATAAAACACTTATGATTTTCCAGATTTTATTTACGGGACGGGAGGAACGGCTAAGTTTTTTGGACGCTACTGGTGTTGCGTCTTTCGTTTGTTTTCAACCCGCATCGGTTCTCCTTTCTTTTTGATGTTACTGTTTAGCTTATGTTCAGAGCCAGTTTTCACACAGATTTAAGCTTGTGGAATGAACAGCAGAGGCCCCGATCGACATACACTTGTGTTTGAACTATTCCTGACCAGTTCACCCGCTACATCATTGCCAAGTAAATTGTTGTATCCGTTTTGTGTATCATATCTTAATTCTCACTTATTTATTTCTAGTACGCAGTGCTATTCTCGCATTTTGGACTACAAATTGTTACTAGGGATAATAAAATCTTACTCAGATTTATTACTTCCTATTGCAGGTCTGTATGTTATATTGTTGTGAACATAAATAAACAAAATAACTTTTTTTTTTTTGTTTCGTCATAACATAAGATTCCTTAATCTAAATGATGGCATCTGTAAACCTGTATGAGGTTTGTCTAGATGCATTTTACATATATTATTAGGCTATTTTACTTATTTATACCTTAGCTACTTTTATTAATAAATAATATATTATGTAACAATATTTCAAATATTTGTTATACCTACCCACAAGCACACTTATATCGCCACGTAGTAAGGTCGCCACGATAGGTAAACAAGATATGCGCGCGCGCTCGTCAACCGGTTGCTGGTGGCAGTTAGAGGTGAGTTATACAGGCTGCTCCAATCCACAAAGCAATTCCCTTTTCAACAATTTATTTATATTCGTTGGCGTTAATCTGTTTCGCAAATCAATTGGTAACTGGTTTATAAGGTCTGGAATAATGTATTCGGACATGCGTCTACCATAGTAATTATTGAAAAATGGTACTTTTAGAAGATTTTTGGCAGTTTGCCTTGTTATTTTTGTATGTGTGACGGTTTGTTGTATGTCAGTTATAAAAAATTGTTCTTTCAGTATTTGCAGTTTGAATTGAAGGTGAATCGGCAGTACTTTACAAAAATCAAAGAGTTCGTGATCATTGGTTATTTATATTTTAATATGATATGGAACGACTAATTTCAATAAACGTACTTGTATCCTATATATGTGGTCTAGATAAGTTTTAAATGTACGGCCGTAACTGCTTAATCCATATGATATTACACTTTCCACCATGGCCTTATACATTGTGAGTCTAATATCATACGGGATTCTGTTTCGAAGTATATAAAGCTTTGCCATAAAGGCGCGAAGCTTATCACATACCGAATTAACATGAGGTTCCCAATTGAAATTATTATCTAAAACTAAACCAAGATACTTTTGTTTGTCTACTTGTTGAAGTGGTTCGCATTTGCAGTCGGTCAATAATGTGGAGTGCAAACATTTGTGATTATGGCTCACAATTTTAACAGGCTTAACAGTTTTACAGTAATAGGAATGGATGTGCATGAGTTTAGTTTTCTTGGAGTTAAGCACAAGTCCAGCATCATGCGACCATTGACATAAACGATCAAAATCTGATTGTAATTTTTGTTCAGCTATTACAAGATCCCTATCTGCAGCGATAATACATGTATCATCAGCATATTGATAAGTATTTAATTTGTAATCTGTAAATATGTAATCTGTAATCCTGATATTGTTCTCTATAAACTTACATAATTTATCACTTACATTTTCCCCATGCGTTGTTAACAGTAGATTGAATCAATGTTTTCGTTGTGTGCGTTGCAATGGTGATGTTGTCAGTCGGGTTTGAAACTAATTGTTTCCGGCCACGGAGACGGCTCGGCGTCTGTCTGCGGACCCCAGACGCCGATTGAGCTGCTTCGAAACTGGCCCTTATTCTTATATGGAACACTCCTTTCGAGATTGAACAAGTCTGCTGCTATTTTGTTATCAGGACAAAACTTTGTTTGTATAGTAAAAGCTCTCAGTCTTTAGTTAAAATTTAAGCTGAATGTTATGCGTCTGTAATTTTTGGACAGACCTATTTATATTGTTTTATAAGCTGACCTGACAGACTTTATTCCGACATCCAATTTTTTATATTATACTAGCGACCCGCCCCGGCTTCGCACGGGTGCAGTGAAAAAATGGTTATGGTGGGTTATCCCTAAGAGATAGACATATACCATCGCGGACTTTTTTGTGGATTTTTGTAAGTTGTACAATACTGTAGTACATTATTTTGGTCTATCTCGTAGGGTTCAGCCAGCGTTTGCAATATAAGCGCAAAAAAACGTGCTTATTTACGACATCACATTAGAAACCTTTAAATTTATCAGTGTTTCTCTACTATATTATGCATTTATTATACATACAAAACCTTCCTTAAGAATCACTCTATCTATTAAAAAAAAACCGTGTCAAAATCCGTTGCGTAGTTTTAAAGATCTAAGCATACATACGGACATACAGCGAAAGCGACTTTGTTTTTTACTATGTATTGATTGATGTAATTACACTTATGTAACTAACCTTAAGGCATGAAAGAGAGGTAATATTTGTTGAGATCACAAAACCAACAATCTGAATATAATTTGTTTTTTTAAGTTTCCTCAAATGTTTCTTTTTTATTATATTACTTTCTTTTAACAATAAGGGACGCAACATAAAATATTGAAAAAAAAATCACCTAATAAAATAAAAAAAATCATTCATTTCAGCCGTATCGATTCAATTATAAAGGAGATAATTTTTTTTTAGGCCCACTAGAAAACGGCAACGTTTATTGATATTACTGAACTCTAAAATATCAATTTATTATTAAAAGCAATTGCACGATATTATGAGTAAAAATGAAACGGGAATAATAAAATCAATTAATTAAACTTAGTAATGACTTTTGACATTTGAGGGAAAGGAACTAACGTTTTTTAAATCAAATGAAAGATGATTTAATGTATATATACAAAAAATATATAAATATAATAATAGACAAAGGATAGTGTATTATTTCTTTTTTATTTTATTTAAAAGTATTGAACTGTCAATAATTATTTTAATACTATTTTAGATTATTTTAACAACTAGTTCGTCAGTCCAGTCTCGTCGTGAAACGGAACGCGTCATCATTTTTGACAGCGACAGAATGGTACCTACACTGACATCCAATTGACGTCGGTTTGTTTTCAACCGAATTCTGTGTTTACGTTTCCAACGGTTTGATTTCGTTTTCTTTCCCGTATCCAGTATTTAGAATGAAAAAAAATAATACGATTTCGGGCGTTTGGTAGTGGCCAAAGAAGATTGTATTTTTAAAGAATAAAAAAGTGTTAAATAGCATTTACGTAAAAAACAATTTGATTACAAATCAAAATAAATCTACTAACTACTAAGAATTTTTAGGTTATTTAATCTTCATGTTTTAATTGATTTCTCAATATTCCCGTTAGATAAAAACAAGCTAGTGTTCCTTATAATATCTAGGGTTAATAAGAAATTATTTAACGTATGTCTCATTAATAAACGTTACATTTTGTAGTGGGCCTATTCTCCATACAAGAAAAAAATATATCCTTTTACAATATTTTATCATATAAAATAAAGTTAATTAATAATTTTAGCCATACAATGTAGAGTGTTCCTCGGCTTATCAATTCTTTGCCTACCTCCATCCGCAATATTATTAGTAACAAAAACATAAAAGTTCAAATAAAAAAGTATTATCTGTCTGAGTTGTGATTGTTACGTAATTATATCGTATGGATATATCTAAGTAGTTAAATTTGTGTATATTATATTTACTTTCTGTTTGTTTTAATAATATAATAATGAGTGTTCACTACCTACCTAAATTGAGAACAGAATTGTTATAATGGGTATCGCATTCAAGCTTTAGTGGCTTAAGTGATATCTATATCTAATTTTTAATACTATTTTATGTGATTGATAAATAAACTAAAAAACCAATTATAAATAATAATAATGAGCAGCATGTTAATGTTGATATGTTGAAGAAGGGAGTGAATGTCGAAATAGCAAGTGACAGAGGAGAGTGGAAGTTGAAGACATGTTGCGCCGACTCCTTATAAAATCAGGAACAGCGCAGAGGAAAGAAGAATAAATACTAAATAAAATGATTATTCAATTAATATGTTAAATAAATACAATTATTATTATGTAAAATCTACCTAACCAAGCCTAAACAGATTTTTACAAAATGTTGTTTGTGGTATTTAGTACCTTCTCTTTTGCACTGGTAGCGAAATATGTATGTTGCAGCAATACCCAAGAAAAAGGACTATCGAGTGTGGAGAGCCTTTTGGTGAATAGAGAGTGCAATGCTCTGAGAACCAGAGCTACAGAACCGACAAAGCGCAAAGAAGTGGCAGAGGAAGGAGCAGTTCGTAGGACTGATGACAGTTAAAACGAAAAGGCCCAAACTGGTAAAGGCAGCATTGGTCTTCTATAAGGAGAGTTGCTGATTTGTTGAAGAGAATGCGCTGGATGCTTGCAATGTACGACCGATCCGTGTCGAGTTCCTTGGAGGAGGTGATCCAATACTGGGTGTCTCTTGACAAAAATATGATGATAGTACTAAATTTCTTAATGATGATGCTAAATTTGATAAAGATGCTGATACTAAATTTGGTGAAGACCTAGGGAAAGCGCTGGAGTTAGCAGCGCAGGACTGATCGATGACGAGTTCCTTGGAGCCTCCTCCACTGGTCCACTACTGGGCGTCTCTAGACAAAAAATATGATGGTGGTCCTAAATTTCTTAATCATTACAGCTCATATACGTCCCCACCGAGGGGCTCATGCCTACCCTAACTACGTTAGGGCGATTAGGCCTTAGTCAACCACGCTGGCCCAGTGCGGGTTGGTTGACTACGTACACCTTTGAATCGTTTCGCAGATGTACGCAGGTTTCCTCACGATGTTTTCCTTCACCGTAGGAGCGTCGGAAATTTCTTAATGATGACGCTGAATTTGTACTAAATTTGTTGAAGACCGAAAGAAAGCGCTGGAGCTAGCAACGCAGGACCGATCGGTGTCGAGTTCCTTGGAGTATGTGATTCAGCACTAGGCATCTTTTAACAAAAAAGATGACGATACTAAATTAGATGATACTGTTTATATGGCCGAGTGGTATTCGGGATCCAGGTCTAAATTTTGGATATGTTGTTCTCAAAATGAGTCGTTAACTTTTTTTGCGACCATTACATTTTTTGCTCAGCTCGATCAGGAGAACAACATATCCAAAATTTTGACCTGGGTCCCGAAAACTACTAGGCCATATAAACAGTATCATCTAATTTCTTGATAATGATACTAAATTTAGTGAAGATGATGATATTAGAAATGGTGGAAATGATGATACTAAAGAGGAGGATAACGATATTAGATTTGATAAAGATGATAATACAAAATTTATAAGCAGCCTTTACTGATTTAAGAAACATGTTTAAATCGAGCAATGCGTGGTATTCACGCATTTAAATTTAAACTAATGCCGAATAGATCGTAAGCTAAATAAATATTGGTATACCTAAATGTACGAGGATCCAAGTATAGAATCACCCACGCTGGTTTACATAACAATTAGGGATTTGCAATTATATTGAGTAAGCAACCGAACGCCTTATTTAATGATAGATACATATGTTTGTTAATAGATGTTTGCGACTGTTGTAAACATCGATTAACAAACACTTGGAACTGTCTACAGCGCAGGAGAGATCCAGTATTGACAGAAACAGCTGACACAACTGACATACAACATACATTAGTAATGTCAGTTGTATCCGATATAACACTTTTGTAATATGTCTGTTGAGTCCTGCAAAGGCTATACGGTAATTTACTGGTGCAACTTTCTTGGTAGAATATCCGTGTTTTGCGAAAAAATATAAATAAAAAAATGGCGATGTTGTTGATTGTAACGATGTGTTTGGTAAATAAATAAAATACATATTTTTTATACTTACACCAATTATCCTAGCCCAAAGTAAACTCAGTAAGGTTTGTGTTATGGGATAACGGATAGACATACATATATAAATAAATTTGATATAAATATATTGTAACAACCATGACTAGGGTACAAATGCTCGCATTCATCACGCTAACATCTGTCCCCACCGGGACTCAGAGATATATGCAAACGAGAGACGAAAAATACGCAATATTCAAGAAAGTCGGCGAATAAGGAACAATTTTAATGGCGAACGTCATCTGTTCATGTTCATGTGATAGTTGAAGTAATTGAACGAACCACAGGCGGCACAAGCAATTTGGGCCAAATAATGTCGGAAGAAAATAGGACCCTATTCGATCAAATCAAAACATTTTGTTTAATAATTAATAATTGTTTATTAATTTCACTTCTTCTGTTAACCCTTAAGTAAGTATCGTTTCAATTTTTCCGAAACATTTACAATATAAATTAAATTATTAATTTTATAAGGAACAATTTTAATGGCGAACGTCATCTGTTCATGTTCATGTGATAGTTGAAGTAATTGAACGAACCACAGGTGGCACAAGCAATTTGGGCCAAATAATGTCGGAAGACAATAGGACCCTATTCGATCAAATCAAAACATTTTGTTTAATAATTAATAATTGTTTAATCATTTTACTTCTCCTGTTAACCCTTAAGTAAGTATCGTTTCAATTTTTCCGAAACATTGACAATATAAATTAAATTATTAATTTTAACACCATTCAAGTATACATATAAATAAATGACGTACAATCTTCAAATCAAAAAATTGAGTGTCGAAATATCTTGCTGTTGATTCAATGAATAAAGGATCTTTCTCAACTAGTATATACTATTTATGTTTTTTATATATTTATTAGTACACAATCATTTAAAGACTGGCGTATATTTTTATTTATTTCACATTGACATAAACCCAGATAAGCCAGCCAGATTAAACACAGCTGAGAGTCGCAGTCGTAGTTCCCTCAGCCTGTGATTGAAATCGGCGATTTGCTCATATTGCATGAGGAAATATTGACACTGAGTTATGACCCTTTGGTGTTGTTGCAGCGTACACACACAATATGGCGATCTAGCGGACAGGATTGTGAACACTGACCGTTATTATAATGCTGTCTACAATTACAGTTACACTAACTAGCGGTCTGGTACGTGCTTTGCTACGTATTAAGTAAAATAATAAATAAAACACCTGTAATATAAAAAAAAACTAAATTGAAATCGGTTCATTCGTTCGGGAGCTATGATGCCACAGACAGACAAACAAACAGACAGACAGACAGACACGTCAAACTTATAACACCCCTCTTTTTTTGCGTCGGGGGTTAAAAACTAAAATTAAAGTGAAATTTTACAATTGTCATCATCATTAATTACAAGCTATTTTAAAACTTAATCCAAAACATTTGGTCGAGCAAATTATCGATGACGATTTGCTTTAATCGAAACACATCAGAAATGAAATGATCGCAAGAATGACATAACAACATGCTTGTACTGTCCGCTGTCAAAGGTTCAATCTGACAGCACAATCCCCATTTAAAAAAAAATCAATTCGACACAAAAATCCCCATTAACAAAGTTATCCGCCGGTTATTGAATTCATTTGTTACAAAAAAGTGAGTCAGTGTACCGGAGGCCCAACCCCCCCTTCCCCACTTATTCCCATCCGTTTGCTCGTTTGCTGCCCTATCCTATAAAAAAAAAAATACAACTTGGTATTTTATTATTGTTACTGCGCTTAATTTTGTAATTTATATCTGAATAACTCCTTGTTTGTTTGCATTTTATTTATTGTATCTGTGTGTTTGTAGAAAAAAACTATTCCATTTATCTATTTATCTATGAAATTGTAATAGGTATTATTTACAACCATGCACACTGTTAACTATTTATGGTATGTGGAAAGTGATTCTTACAAAAAGGGAAGTCTGAAAGTAACTCCTATTGTTGATAAATTGAGATAAAATAAAATGTATGGTCCAGTGTTAAGAAGAAAAAATGATCATTACTCGGAAAGTAATGGATATGAAAAAGAATGGGCGTGTAGGGAGAGGAAGACCGAAAATAAGATGGATGGACTGCGTGAATCGTGATATGTTGCAGAAGAGAGTGAGTGTCCAAATGTCGAGTGATAGAGGTGGAAGAGGAACACATGTTGCGCCGACCCCAAATAAAACTGGAGATAGAGGAGAAAAATGAAGAAATTGGGAACTAAAACAATAATATCTTCATCATTCTTAGTATAAGCGAACCGTTCCCATATATATGAACTAGCTTTCTGCACTTCGCCCGCGTGGATTTCGGGATTGGGTCTATAGAGGGTTAAGGGTCATAGCTTTTGCCTACGGCTACACATGCGCGGAAGTCGGTTTATGGCGCGAAGGTTTTATCGCGCTTCCCGTGAGACTATCCGTTTTTCCGAGATAAAAAATACCGCAAAACCTTGCTCAAAAACACTCTATCTATTGATGAAAACCGCATGAAAATCTGTGCAATAGTTTTTGAGCGAAGCCTTTAGTGCGCATCCCGTGGGATCTGTCGATTTTCCCGGGATAAAAAATACCCTATTATTTAATCCGGACATTAATCTTTACATCTGCAAAATTTCAAAGCAATCGGTTCAGTACTTATGGCGTGAAAGCGGAACAAACAAACAAACAAACTCACTTTCCGATATATAATATTAGTAAGGATTATTGTAATCTTAGATAGCGTCACTGACTTGGGTATACTTCATACTCGTATATTGCTCTTGAGTAAGAAACCTTATTCAGAGCGTTTGAAGTTAGACTCCATAATAATATATTAAAAGACTATATTTTAGTGGTTTTAATTGTAAAACACTGGTAATAAAACATACATTTCATATATATGTACTTAGGCAATCCATTTTATTGAAGTTATAAAAATGAGTTAAGAGGAGACATTACGGACGCGAAAATAAAAAAATAAAATTTAAAAAATCTAGTGTTATAGCGCGACAACAAAAGTTCGCACAAAAATGATTTACGAAAAGAAAACATAAGCAACGTTTCACCAGTCAGTCCCCAGTTTATTCCTCCATAATTAAGCCGATTTAAATATTTCGTCAGTGAATAAAAGCTTAAAAGAAATATTTGTTTCAAAGAAACGCTTGAAAAGAAGGAATGACACATCAAAATAAATGAAATATTTGTAATGAATTAACCGAAAAATAATAAATATTTATTTTTAGTTTATTATTCTGTTTATTTTTGGTGAATTTAAAACATTACTTTTTTTGGACGGATCTATACCGACGCCGCAGATGGCTGTGTTCAGATTTGCAATGAGTGTGTTTGTGGAAGGCGCAACAGAAGGTTCGACGCTTTGCCTGCTACCGACACCGCTGACCGTTCCGGAATCGTTAGGGTCGGTACAAAGGAGTCGACGCAAATTGAGCGCGCCGTCTAGTGACTCGGACGCTCAAGATCGCCGTGTAGTGGAAAGAATATACCCGGCACGTAGCATGATTGTTTGACGAGGGATGTGTGGCCCGGGTCGTCGCGCTCGCCGACGAGCGCGGTGTGTGATAGAGATACGTGGGTGTGTGGCGTGAAAGACGACGCGGTTGGTGGCCGGCGGGAGGGATTCGTTGGCGCGGGTGATTGGGTCGGGCGGGTATTTACTGACTCGGCATGAGATTGAGTTTATTTGTCGCGCTCATACCTAATGCAAATTTAAGATTTATATGGTATTCTCTTGGATGCTATTGTCACAGCTGGATCGAATTGAAACGCAAAACATTAGCTTTCATTTGCATAAATAAAGAAAAACACATAATCAAATTCACAAAGTCGATTAAGAAAAATTTAACTAATCTTTTTTTAGTAATATTGGTGTCAGTTAAGTATAATATTTCTTACACTCACACCAATTACCTTAGCCCAAAGTAAGCTCTGTGAGGCTTGCGTTATGGGATCTAGGGTAACAGATAGACATACATATATTATACATATATAAATAATTTTGATAGAAATATATATTTAACAACCATGACTATGGTACAAATGCTCGCATTCATCACAGAAATATCTGTCCCCACCGGGTTCGAATCCGGGACCTCAGAGATGGCGACAACATGAAACCAGTGTTCAATCCACTCGACTATGAAGGTCGTCTATAGTAAGTGGTTACCGTCGTATATCTGCAATGTTAAGGGTACAGCTGAGTCACTCTAACTCTATATAAGCCATATTAAATACCTAACGTTCAGGATCACCACATCTGGGAGCTTATTCCAGAGATTGCATGTAAAGTTCCACAACGGGTGCCAACTGAAAACCAGAGCTGGGTGTCAATATCCTGCAAATGTTGAAATAGCTACTCTTTCGGTTCGGGTACACTTAACGCATTTATATAATACTAGCTGTGCCCACGACTTCGTGTGGAATCGTAATTTTATGTAGCACTAGCGGACCCGACAGACTTCGTCCTGTCAAAAAGATTTGTACAGTGGCAGTTTTTTGTTCCTACTTGAAATGACATATGATGACATTAAATTTGTTTGACAGAACTAACGTCACTTTTTTGTCTTGCCAAAGGTTCAAATTGGCTTTTAAGTATTAATACAAATTGTTTGTATAAAAATGTTGACTTTACACTTTTTCAAATTTTATTTTTTTATTTTCTCTACGTACAAACCTTCTCTGAACTTCTACAAATAATTCAAGACCAAAATTAGCCAAATCGGTAAAGGCATTGTTGAGTTATGCGCTTACCAACACATTTTGCGATTCATTTTTATATATAAGATTTATAATGACTGAAAGACAAATATAATCAGAAAGCTTCGAACTGCTAAGCTATCGAGAGTTATTGTGAGTCAACCATAAAAGATAGACATATACGGTCGTAGGATATTTTTATACAATCTTAAGGAGAACATTTCCGTCATACATGATTTCTGTGTGGCTTTAACCATTAAGGTTGCACACGCGACGGAAGCTTCAAAAATGGAATAACTTCTCCCGTTTTCCCAACATTTCACTTCACTACTCTGCTCCTATTGGTTGTAGCGTGATGAAAATTATACTATAACCAACTCAGGAGTATGAAAAATAATTGAACCAAGTTTTGTTAAAATCCGTCTAGTAGTTTTTGTTTCTATAACAAAATGCAATATATGACTAATAAATATGACCTAATGATTTAACTTATTTTATTAATATTAAAAATTAAGTTATCTACATAAAAGTAAGACAAATGCTGTCGTTGACTTTTTTATAGGTATTTTCAAGCTCCACATCTTTTCTCTCTATCTGTTCGTAAGAAAAACTTTCGTTCGACCGTTTTTTCTCTGATTCACTTTGCAAAACGAACTTCCACGTGAAAGCCTTTTTATTTTTCGCTTTTATATATAACCTATGACTAGAGATCGGATAATCGGATGCGTATTTACCTAAAGTTAATTTTTGGCTCACAAATTATGGAAGCAGCTTTTTAAAATACATTTTGTTAAATAAAAATCCCGGGAAAATACGGGACTGCAAATTTAACGTATTGATATTGTTTGAAAATTACTAAATTAGCACGTGGTATTTATTTTCAAAAGACGAGACTCCGGTTCATTTATACAACTATGCATACGTATTTACCAAAATGTTCTAAAGTACCGGAATTCCGGGATTTTTATTTATGGAAATAAAATAAAAAGACAGTTCCATACTTTGTCAAAAACTAAATTAGGTAAATAAATAAACATCCGGCTATCCAATTCCGCAATCCCGGGATTTTTATTTAACAAAACAATAAAAAGCCGTTTCCATACTTTGTCTTAAACTAACTTTAGGTAAATATGCATCCGATAATCCGATCTCTACCTAAGACACTCAGTAATAAAGTGGCTTTCTATGGGTGAAAAAAAATTTTAAAATCGTTTCAATAGATCCCGAGATTACCCCTTACAATTTAACAAATATACAAACACACAAACTTTACTTCTTTATAATATTAGTATAGATGAAAGCGTAGCAAACTAAAACAACTGGAAAGTATTGAAATTAGTATTAGTAGGGCGTAAACACAACCTTCATTATTAATTTCCAGTTACAATATATATATTAGATTCTAAACTCAATCTATAGACAAACTTATTGAAACAGCTACTGTAGAATAACTCGGCATTTAGCGAAGCCGGCCAGGCAGTGGACAATGGGTGTGATAAATTGAACCGTATATCCCAACTATGACTAATGTTTGTTACCGGGATATACAATAATTTTAGTGTCATATAAATGACTAGAAAATTTAGATAAATGACTGTAATCAGAGTAAAGTTATCCCGTTTGTAACACCGGCTAATCTATTTAACCAATAAATTGATAACGCGGTATTATGTGATTACCCTTAGGGATATGTATGTGTGAAAGAGTTGTGTAAGAAAAAGTTTGAAAGTAGACATGAAATATATCAATCTTCTTATATATAAAAATGAATCGCAAAATGTGTTGGTAAGCTCATAACTCAACAACGCCTGGACCAATTTGGCCAATTCTTTTTTGTTAATTTTCGTTGAAGTTCAAGGAGGGTTTTTACAATGAGGAAAATTCGGATAATTATCGGAAATACCCTAAAAACAGCCCTTTTATTTTCCCATGCAAACATTTTCTAACTGAAACGTACAGTCGAATTGAGCTTTATTGTTATTGTATAAAGTTCATATTGCAAGCACTCACTGTTGTCTAAGCAATGAAGGTGTGTTCCTAACATCAAAGAGTCAATTTGCGCTTTATTAACGCTACATATAGTTGAAATTCAATCATATCTATCAAAACAGTGTGCGTGCGTGCGTTGGAGCACAGAATACATCGTTGGAGGATTTAATGTCACGTTCCAAAATTGAATAGCCACAAAATGTAATAGGTCATTTAGACTTTTTTTGCGATTTGGTTGGCTATGCGACATTATCTATAAAATAATTAGGAACAAAAAACTGCCACTGTACAAATCTTTTTGACAGGACGAAGTCTGTCGGGTCCGCTAGTGATAATATAAAAAAAGCCGGCCAACTGCAAATTAGACGAACGCGCGAAGGGTTCCGTACCATATCTATAAGAACTTCAATTATATAATAATCATGTGTGTTTAATGTAAATATTCATTTCAAATATAAATATAAAATGCCGTTATTCATAAAGTAAAAAGTAATAAAAAGTAGTAAAAAGTATCACGATTGTCATTTAAATACACTTAAATTATTGTTTTTTTAATTGATTTATTTATGTTTAAAGTAAAAGCCTATTTCCAGTACAGATTGTTTAAGTTTTGATACACTGTACATAACTATAAACAATTACAGAAATACAATATTACACTGTATTATACAAATTTTATGCACAATGTAAAGGAGCACACCTGTGTAGTTTGTCTTAGACTACTTTCTGCACTTGATCATATTATGTATGTGTGTGTATATATATATTGATTATGGGTAAGTATGTATGTATGTGATTTTATATATTTATGATTATGTATGGGTGTATCAAATCAATTAGTCATATCTATTTTAATAATTTATATAAATATGACGCCATCTCACAAAACCATCTAGGGTTGGCTGGAAGAAATTTCTCTGTAAGATAGGTCCACCTTTAGAACAATTAACTTGGTACCTGCTATTACTTTTTTATATTATAACTTTCTTTTATTGTGTACAATAAATAGTTTATATATATAAATATATAGAAGCTATAACCATAGCTTTTGCCCACGGCTGCATATGCGCGGAAGTCGGTTTATGGCGCGAAGGTTTTATCGCGCTTCCCGTGGAACTATCCGATTTTCCGAGATAAAAAATACCGCAAAACCTTGCTCAAGAATCACTCTATCTATTGATGAAAACCGCATGAAAAATCTGTGCAATAGTTTTTGAGCGATGCCTTTATTGCGCCTCCCGTGGGATTTATCGGTTTTCCGGGAAACATCATAGGGTAGAACCTTCTTCAAGAATCACTCTCTATTGATGAAAACTGCAGGAAAATCCGAACAATAGGTTTTGAATAGTCTTTATCGCGCATCCTACGGAATCGGTCGGTTTTCTGGGATAAAAATAGCCGAAAACTTTCCTCAAGAATCACATCATCTATTGATGAACAACACATGAAAAACCATGCAGTAGTTTTTGAGCAAAGCCTTTATTGCGCAACCCGTGGGATCTGTCGATTTTTCCGGGATAAAAAGTAGTCTATGTTACTCTCCATTCCTTCAACTATCTGAAAAATCACGTCAATTAGTCACTCCGTTTTGCCGTGAAAGATGGACAAACAGACAGACACACTTCTATTGATATTAGTTTTATAATAATTCGGTGTTCGCAAGTTTGACCACATTTCTTCTTACCGTCGGCAACTAGGGTGGCTTCCTATCCGGCAACGCAGGAGCCTCAGGGTTGTCTGCTGCCTTTTTGATATTTTGTTCAACCCTAAAGCTCCGATCTATCTTAAGTTGCGATTTAAATTTCTTGGATCCACTCATGATCATGGTCTCCGCTCATCACGCAACCTCACATTGGAAGTGCCAGTTCACCACACTAACTTCTCTTCCGCATCATTTACTGTCACTGCAATTCGTTTATGGAACGATTTACCTTACCACATTCGGGCGGCTACGACCAAACCCACATTTAAGAAATTAGTTCGTGAGCACTATCTGAAGACACTTGCTTAAACACTTCATTTTCTAGATAAATTTATTTATATATGTATATATATATATGTATATATATGTGTGTATATATATATATGTATATATATATATATGTAGGTATATAGCTGTATATATGTTTGTTTATGTATGTATTGTATATATATTAAGTAGTATGTAAGTTTAGAATAGTTTTTTGTCTGCGCCAAACAAATGTTTGTATACCTACTAGCCTTTCGGTTGACTGGTAGATAATGCCGCATGTTGCATTAAGTCCGCCTATTGTATATTTTATATGTGCAATAAAGTTTAAATAAATAAATAAATAAATAATATTAGTATGGATTTTGATTCATTCTTGTGGTATTTTAACTACCTAACCTCTTTGATATATAGATCAAAATCATAAATTATTTATAACTGAAAGTTTGATATTTCCTTATTCATTGAATGTTAAAGTTTACGAAGTTTGTACTGGTCATAAATAATTAAACACTCGTTAAACGGGCTATCGTGGTATCGCAAAATGTCACTGCTAAGTTCTCACATCGGGTAACTCTAAATTGTGAACTTCCAGGACGAATTTTAAAATATGCTAGTAATTAATTGCACTATTTTTTATATTAAATTGACATGACTTTTGTAGCTAACTATACGTCAAATATACACACATATATACATACTCTCGCAAATATACATACTCTCGCAAACGCACTGACGAGCTATTAAAGCTAAACAGGAGTAACTTGAGCGTGATGGTTAGGGCTTTGACCGGTCACTGCATGTTGAATAGACACCTTCACAACATGAAACTTAAGGACACTGACACATGCAGAGTCTGCGAACAAGAGCGTGAAACACCAATACACCTCTTGTGCTACTGTGAACCGCTGATTCACAAAAGAAACAGACACCTGGGGAAACACATCCTTGACCCAGATGAAATAAAAACAATCCGAACTGGGAACATCCTATCTTTCTTGGTCAGTGCCCAGTTAAGGAGCTACTGTAGGGCCTACATGGAACCTACATAGGAGGCTGGTCACAATAGATCTTAATAGGTCGCAGTGATGCACATCAGCCCCGACTACATGAAATAAATAAAAAATAAATACGTCAAATACCTATCAAAAAGTACACAAATCTCTTAGAGATACAACAGATGATTAAAGCTCCGAGACTGAAAGCTTTGACCGAGTAACTTTCAGGGATATTTGCAGTGAATTCATTTTTTTCATCGTATGTGCGAACAAGTTTTTGCGGTCTCATACATAAATTGTTTTGCGTCAATATAAGTATAGTTTTAATTATAATTTTTGCTTATATGTTTTTTACCTCTACGTAAACGCAGCGAACCAACGCGTGAACGGGTCAAAGAACATTTCGCTGCAGTTAAAACTGCAGGTGGAAAACTCGGCGATCGCAGAGTACTTTTTATTGGTCACATATGCCGAAAATTCTTTCTACGGAGCGACACAACTACTCTAGGATCGTTTGTGAAGCAGTTCAAATCAGTTACACTTATCTGTGGTAATAAATATTTCAAAACCTCGTATAGTTTCGACCAATATGTTCCCGGAAATACTAAGTATCGTGTGCCGAGGATCTAATTGTGTTCCGCAAAATTAATTGAGTGTAGTTTTACGTGTTGTTTGGGGAGGGTAATTTGGACACGTAACTAAGTGAGGGTAGTTTGAAGTATATTTGTAACATTGAGTAAAGATGAAGACACGGGCCACTACAGTTACCTCACGACCATAGCTTATGTAGCCTAGGCGAAACGAAAAGCTATTTGGCATAGTTTCGCAATATACACAGTAAAAAAATGAGACACCTTACTGATATTAAAACGGCTAGTTTGTTTTGTTTTAATTATTTCCATAGTGGCATGTCATAAGGACTAGTGAAGTGCCGGATATCCGTATCCGTATCCGCGGATATCTGAGGCAGAAGAAAGATTCGTATCCGTGTCCGTATCCGTTACTTTTTGGCGGATCTTTTACAGATCTATTAACACAGTCTTCTTTAAAGAATAATTCATATTCTTGAGGATATTTCCTTTGTAAATGATTTTTTAAGGAAGTTGAACCACATTCATTATTTATTAACACAAAATAATTCCATATAGATAGATAGATAAAACATTTATTCGTCTACACAGTACAGATACAAGACTTTTATACAATCGTCGTAAAAACTTATTAACAAAACAAGAGAACACACATATCAGTGACTGCTGGTAGTGTACTGTGCAAGCGAAACGGTCCTGACTCAGCATTTTGCCACAGCTGGCTGTGGCGCTGATTATTCTGCTAGAACCAGGATTGAGACTGTGATACGAGCGATTCTGAGCGGATAAACACAGATAGATAGACATATACACACTTAAAAACACTTATACACATTTATACACACATACATAGATACGATACATACAATATTAGCAGATATGACTCTAGTGAGATCTAAATTACACTACTAAACTTCTTCGTTGACATTTTTTTTAAATCATGTACCAATACCAAACACAAGCGTTATCTATGCTGCCCAGTGTCACATTAAAGTAAAAACAAAACGAAAAAAGACCTGCAAGTCGAAACATGTTTCAACTCAAGATCGTGTGCACCGACACCGATTGTGTAAGAAAGCTAATGGCCGTTTTCACCAACCTTGTCTTAGCTTAGGTGACTCCTAAGTGACATGCTGTCACTTTTTATATTAACTAAAAAGAGTGAGACAGCATGTCTCTTAGGAGTCACCTAAGCTAAGACAAGGTTGGTGAAAACGGCCATAAGATGCGTATCCGTATCCGTATTTGTATCTGCGGATCTAGATTTTTGACGATCCGGCACATCACTAATAAAGACTATTATTCTGGGATACCCAGAAGCTCCGACTGCAGAAAGTATTTCCATACTATGAAAAGGGCAGACTTTTGGTTTTTAGACTTCATTGCGGATGCCGCCACATAATTGTTTCTGCGTACTTCCCTTATTTAAATATAGCCAAACAATTTTCTCTCGTTTACATTATGTTATGAAAAATCATTATAAAATCAACTATTATTTTCATCATTAACATCTCACCGAAAGGGCTTCAATTAGCGAAGTTAAATCGAAAGGATATTTGAATTGATTAGCGTATTAATCCGGCTGCCGAAGGCGAAATCATGGCGCTGCCACGTGACTTGCGAGCGGTTATAGTGGTTTTAGATCAACTAATGGAGTCACATTGTAGCTTAAGCCACCAGAAATAGTTCAGTAAAGTGTTTCAACTCGAACCTTCAAATGAGGTGAGTTTATATAATGTTTCAAGTCATAAATTTACTGTTCAAATAGGATTTATACAATCACTTTACATGTCAAAGATGCTACGCCATTGATTCACAAATCTACGGCGGCGCGGAGACTTTTTTCTAACTGTATTTTTTACAAAGTCGTCAATGAGAATGAGGTCTCTAGGAGGTAGACTCTGTACCAGCGTCGTCTGCATGGGTACCTCCGTCTTACCTATTTCCGCCGCCAAACAGCAGGGTTCGCTTTGCTGTGTTCCGGCGTGAAGGGTAAGATAGGCAGTGAAATTACTGGGTACTGTGACTTTACATCTTATGTCACAAGTTGGCAACGTACACTGTGGTTCTTATGAGGTTTGCAGATTTGCTGCGAATCTCGTGGGAACCACATGTACTATAGGTGACTGTTACCACTTACCATCAGGTGGGCAGCCTGCTTGTTTGTCAACTTTAGCAATAAAAAAAAAAAAAAAAGATAGTCTGAACCCAACTTTCCTTACCAAATTTTACAGGTTGACATTATATCTTATTATATATACATACATAATCATTTCATCACAGTTCATAAATGTCCCCACTGCGGGGTCGAAATAAATCGATATTTTGACAAAGTATTTTTTATTCGATATATTTATGAAAATATCGAATCAATTAAAAAGCTAAAGCTGACTCATAATGACAACGGCACCGAAGTAAATTATGACTACTCAATGATTTCACTTTTAAATCAATTTCATTAACCGGCAACATCTGTGTGCGGGCACAGACAGAGCTATGCATATGCACTCCATAGAGCATATAGTCGATCAACATTTTCTTATGTATTCTTAACATTGATTAAGTATTCCTTTATGAATATTCTTAACGTTGGCTACACTTATCGTCCGTGTACATTATCTGTGGGTTGTGGATTCACACCGTAAACTCTAAGTCCCTTTCACCATCTTCCATCTTCATCGTCAGACCTTACACTATTAGTATAATTATTTTTTTTAAACTTTTTAAGGTGGTCAATACTGTAGTACATTATTTTTTACATAGTATCTCGTAGGGTTCAACCAGCGTTTTTGCAATATAAGCGCAAAAAACGTGCTTGTTTACGACATCACATTAGAAACCTCTAAATTTATCCGTATTTCTCTACTATATTGTGAATATATTATACATATAAACCTTCCTTAATAATCACTCTATTTAAAAAAACACATCAAAATGCGATGCGTAGTCTTAAAGAGCTAAGCATACGTAGAGACACACTGAGAGAAAATTATTGTCATTGTATCAAAAAAACTTTAACCCCACACAACCGTTTAAAGCAAATTGATATAGATACAAAGTTTTATTGTCAGATGTTTATGTGATTATAACAACATTTATTAGCAATGTTAAACGTTGTTACAAATACAATTTTATTAACTTTGTGAGAAGAGCAAATTTTATTTTGTTGTTTTAACAATTTACTTTGCTAAGGTGACTTTCTGTTTTGTCAATATGCAAAACAGTCAACTACTCCAGTATACCAACCTTGCTACCCTAACAAAGGAAGCACACGCTTCTGAAACTGATTTGTAAGACGTTGCTTTAATTTTAAATAATAATCTACTGATGATTAATAATGCATGCCCCAATTAAGAGGCAAATCGTAGTAGACCTTAAAACATTTTCTGTTCCATACAAGTGTAACGTATCCAAAATGTACAGAACAGCAAATATTTAAGGTCAACCGATTTGCTTCATATTGGTATGCACTACTAATTATCAGTAGATTATTATTTTGAATTAAAGCCAACGTCTTACACAATTACCTGTATAAGAGGTTCAGAAGAGTGCACTACCTTTGTCAGAGTAGCAAAAAGGGGGTATACTGGAGAAAGCTGACACCAACGCAAAATAAAAAAAGGATTCAAAATGTAACCTACTTAGGAGACATTCTATTATTAGTGGCAGTGAATTTTCATTGCGGTCAGAGTTCAGAAAATTAAAAAAAACATAATCATAGTTAATTATTTTTATTGCCATATTGCACATATTTCGCAAATAATTTAGGGTTAGGACCGCCTGAGGTAAGCAAACCTTATGGTTAACAGGATAACAAGGGGGTGGTACTTACCCAACATTTTATTTGTCAGATGACTAAGTCCGGCATTTATTAAAAATACCCTTAGGGCCTCGTCGTCCATATTGAATATCTCGCAATTGTCACTCATTAAAATAGTTCTCAAAGTGGTTAAAAACCTATGTGATTTTTGATTCGTAGCACGTAACCGGTACCGGTATACTGATTTGGTCCACCAAAGGAATTATCAGCAATTTATTGTAATCCTGTCAGGTGTTTAAACCGCTAAACGAAATGATATATTCACACGCGCTCAACGATCACAGGCAAATGAAACAAAATCATAATAAAACTTCGATCAACTGACAAAGTTCGTTAAATCATTAGCTCCCCCCGCCGCCAATTCATGCCACTTACTTTGTCAATACGCCAAAGTTAATAATTAAAAATGTATCTCAGCACAAAAGGCACTTGCTATTATTTTCTTTGTGAATCATACAATTTTAAATTTTGATAGATCGACAAATATATGGAAATCGTTGACAACGTAAAGTTGCGACAGTGTTAATAATACTATAACTTAAATAAAATGACAAATAACGTATTGTCCACAGATTCATAAAAGTTTGACAATAAAAACTTGTGTGGCCATAGATAAATTAATTTATATTCTTTACCTATGTATTTTGATTGCAAATACAAAAAAAATATTTGACAACGTTTTTATTGTGGCTTTGTTAGCTATATTTTTCCTCAGTGCAGACAGATGGAGGATAGCGACTTTGTTTTAGTAATGTAGTGATGTTTGGTAATAAAAAAATATCGATATATCGAACCTTTCGATATATCGAAAGGTATCGGTATCACGTTTCGATATTTTATATCGATGAAATGTATCAATATATTTTTGAGTAGAGACCCTTTTTTTTTTTTTTTTATTTGTTCCCCTGATGAAAAATGCATTAAATTGCATACCCCGGCTGTGGCGAGCCGGCGTTATGTGGGCTCTCCTCCCCAGAAGGGGGAGGCCTACCCACTAAAAACCTCAGGGATGGCCTTCCTCAGGCGTGTAGGGAGCCCCCGGAACATCAAGCCACTTCCGGGAACCCCCAGCCTCCGCTCCCCTGCCTAGAGGGGAGCCCTCCACGGGGGAGGCTACACTACCTCCCCCAGTCTCCTCCACCGACGACGCCCCCCGGCCACGGAAGGGGCGTGGTCCATCCTGGGTCGCCGTAGCAGTCGCGACTTCCTCGCACCCGCCGGCGACCCGCGGCGGCGCCGCAGCTGTGCTACCGAGCCCGGCGCCTGAGTAGAGACCTCTACCGGGGGGTACCTTAGTCAAACACGCACGCCCAGTGCGGGGTTGTTGGCTAAATACATCTTTCGAAAAACCAAAAACACGACAGGATCTACCTTCGGTTCTCCGAATCATCGGATACGTATTCCAGAAGGAAGCGGCGCCGTGCTCGGCCGCCGGCTCGCTACAGCCGGGGTTTAATGCATTTTCCTCAGGGGAACAAAAAGAAAAAAGAGTCACTTTGTAACTATCGCCGCTGATAGGCACCTGTAATGTATGAGGAAGCACAAATATGATGTCAGTCAAATACGGAAACGCTCCAAGCCTTCATTGAAAATAACAGCGATTCGGAAATCTCGAAGGCGACAATTCAGTTTCGTTTCTGGAAAAGTTTTTGGAAAGTAATTGAACATTTTCGTCAATAAATTGCAAATTTATAACTTTTTTACCCGGTTCCCTATACACGTATGTGTATCCTGTACCTATATTGTATGTATTCATAAAGGTTTTATTTCTTTTAAATATGCACTTTGCTAATAAATAATTGTCAACTAGGCACGATGCCGATTGACGATGGTTTGGCCAGATTTTTAATTATTAATTTTGTTTTATTTTAAGATTTCTTTTGACGGACGGGGTATATTTCACCTTACTATGTAAATAAACATAAAAATATATTTATCATATATTGAAATAATAATATAACACCTGTTCGGAAATTGGGAGAGCCTTTAATATAAGAACAATCAAAAATGTCTGCTTGTTTTTTGATGACGCATCTTTTTTAACGTATTTAAATTTAACTTTTAATACCTTTGATCAATTTATTTCATTTTTTTATGTTTTCATTACTGCCTGATCATGCCGTTCATCCTAAATATGTAAATAACAAAATAAGTTTGATATACTAGATTTTTATTTATTTACTAGCTTTCTGCCCACGGTTAGAGGGTTAAGGGTCTTAGCTTTTGCCCACGGCTACATATGCGCGCAACTCGGTTTATGGCACGAAGGTTTTACCGCGCTTTCCATGGGACTATCCGTTTTTTCCGAGATAAAAAATACCGCATAAACTTTGCTCAAGAATCACTCTATCTATTGATGAAAACCGCATGAAAATCTGTGCAGTAGTTTTTGAGCGAAGCCTTTATTGCGCATCCCGTGGGATCTGTCGGTTTTTCTGGGTTTAAAAGTAGCCTATGTTACTTTACATCCCTTCAACTATCTCCACGTAAATTTGTCGTGAAAGACGGACAAAAAGACAGACACACTTTCCCATTTATAATATTAGTATGGATACAATTAAACAAATAATTGTATAAAGAAATAAAAAATATATAAAAAATAATAAATATACACAATTAATATATGTCCGGTCAAACAATTACCTTTTTTTTAATAAAACAAATTGTTATTGATGTTAACGAGAAAATATACATCACATGAAACACATGTGACAATCATTTTTTTTAAAAAATCAGTTTTATTTTAAAGTTCGTTACCCAAGCAGCCTTTAAGCATTCCTACAAAGCTACAAAGACAGTGTTAGCTTAATCACTTTTACTGCCCTTAATTGATTATGCTGACGCCGCGTGGATTAATCTGTCTGAGGAACTTCTTCACAGTTTAGAGTGGCTGCAAAATGTAGCCATTAGTTTCATTTTTAATCTGCGTAAGCATCACCATGCATCTCATTATCGTTCTCAACTTAAATGGTTACCTATTCTTTGCAATATTTTGTGTCTTCCAACTTCTCCACCCTGCCTCAAATCTTTCATGTCGTACTTCATGTTCTGATTTTAATCTAACTTTTGATATACCACCCTGAAGCACCGATTTTTTTTATACTCTTTTTCGGCTTATACCGTCCGGTTATGGTACTCGCTCCCTGAAAATATGAGAAGAGCGCGAACGTTGGAGTCCTTTAAGATTCAACTTCGTGTTCAATTTCCTGTCAATGTTACCGTAACTTAAAATAGTTATAGCCAATTTTTGTCCAGTCTAACTAATACCTATCTTCTATTTAAATCTCCTTTAGTTCCCTCTACTTCAATTCGGGAAGATTGATGTTTAGCAAGAAGGTCGCCCGTTTCTTTTCTATGTTATGTATATTATGTTTCTTTCTAATACGTAATTCTTGTTATATCTAATATCAGGTGGTTCATAACTTTAATCCAGTTCTCATTTAGTGATTCAGTTTCAAAATGTACTAAGTTTCACGCCTTGTTAAAGCATTATATTTGATAGTAGACGGACCTTTTTCTACCCCAACTGTTCATCGCATTACATTTTCATTTTTATAGCTAAATGTAATTCTGTCCGCTTCTCGTAAACGAACCTTGCTCCTTGTATTTTACTTCTTTTTAGCCCGAAAAGTTAGTCATTATTACTTTATCGCACCCATTTTATGCCCTTCATTAGACAGAATTGCAATTTTAGCATAATCCAACATAATAGTGAATATTTTGCTACATTTTATAAATATAAAGAATAGTAATAGCCTTTTATATTACATCTAAAATACATAAAAAAAAACGATGCAACATAAACATTCCGTTTTTTTAATTTTTGCAGAGCGATAAAATTTAGAAATATTTTTTCTAAACTAGTGATTATTATTTGAATTATATTTTGCTAGTTGAAACTGCATCATAGTTAGGGATGGCAATCGGGAAAAACGGATTCGGTAATACGACGGATCCGGCTACATTAATGTTTACCGGATCCGGATTCAACGGCCAGATCAGGCGAGCGGATCCGGTGCTAGCCTGTTAACTGCATAAACAACATAAATATTTGTTTTACAGAATTTGCTTAATTTTGTCGAATTGTTTGCTCGTTGTCTAATCTTCTTAACATTGGATTGGAAATAAAGTTAACTTTATAAACATGTATATATTTATAAAAGGTATTTTATAACAAAAAATCACATTTTTAATGTTCATTTCATTATACGATTAACTTAGTAACAATTCGTTTTGAATCGAAAAGTGAAAATTATCCTGTTTTGATAGATCCGGGTGAATCAGAATGGATCCGGCTTGATCGATGGGATCCCGGACGGATCCGGCCGTACTGAAAATTATGTCAGTTTGCAATCCCTAATCATTATACTGTAGTATGTTTTCAACATTCACAACAGTAGTACATACGACATGACACTAAGAAAATTACTAAAATTGATCAGTCTTGCCGTTTCAGCATTTGTCAATTGTATTACTTTATACTATACAGCCTATGCAGCAGAGCCAAGTTTGTCAAAGATTCAATATGGGGATCCTATTCTTATAGAGAGTCGAGTATAATAGCCAAAAATTGTATACAGTCAGTCAATTCTACAATGTCTAGATTCATTTTAATGTATGAATCAAGTGAAGAGAATCAATGAATATGAATGTTGTTCACTTTTCTTACATTGAGCAATTCATCAATCATTTAAAATGGTCAAACCTTTGGTGATGATTTGCATAAATTAAAATGCTAAAAATGAACTAATTATGATAAAGGTGTCTTGTTAACCTCACATTTTAGCTAATGTAAGTTACATTGCATGAACATAAATATATTTTTAATCATGAACATAATTATTTTGCGGGGCGTGCTTAATTTCCCCTGGGGTAGTCCAGTAAGTGTGAATGGACCAGAAATATGACGGTCCTAAATATAGTCGTAAAATATTTTTATAGTTATTTTTGTGGGAAAATTTTAACGCCACTCTACTTAGTAATATTTTTTTAATAGCTAAGCTAACATTGCTAACATTTGGGGAGTGCTCCGAGGAATTGATCGGATTAATTCCTGCTGCTAGTTTCCGTCACCGTCCCACGCGATACAACATTCATCTTCATCATCTAGACGCTTGGCAGTCCACCACAGTGCATATTTCCGGGAATTTTCTGCCACGCTCTTCTAAACTGTGGAATGAATTGTCGTCACCTGCAGTATTTCCGAACCGATGCTATATCGAAACATTAAAAAAAAAGAGCATATTCCCATTTAAAAGGCCGGCAACGCATCTGCGACTCCTCTGGTGTTGCCACCCCCATGGGCAGCGGTTATCGCTTACCATCAGGTGATCCGTTTGCTCGTTTGCCCTATCCTATATAAAAAAAAAATATTACGTGTTTGAAAGCAACTGAGAATTAGTATTAAGTAGTATTCTGTGAAAATATGTACGAAGTGTCGCCGCACACGGGCCACCGGCCACAACCACAAAACCACTGGCATATGTGTTATTTTGTGTTGCAAAATAATAAACTCATTATCTTTCTATCTATCTATCTAAGTATTAGCAAATTTTTATTATCGCTTATATCACGCATCTTTAGACACGCGGTCCTTTATAAGGCGCGAGAATACAGATCCAACGCGTAGAGGCCATTTAAGCGAAATTTAATGCGTGGAGTGTACTAACTAGGTCTAATTTCTATCTGTATTATGAAAAATGCAGCTAAAGACTACACCCAGTTAGATGCACAGAAACTATTGTCAGTAGTGGTCATAAAGTCTCTGACCTATTGCATTTCGATTCAGGTGGTAATGAAAACCGGTCTATGGTTGACTCCGATTACCTGCCTTCTCAAAGCCTCGTAATTAATTTAAATATGGCAGATGGCAGGTGGTGACTCGCCGATCACTAAATGGGCCCCCCAAAAAAAGCAGACCAATATTGAAGCGAAAAGAGCAACATTGGTGTGAACGACTAAGGGTGTAGAGAGGTGTGTCTGCGACAGCGATCGAGACGCCGTCGGCGTTATGACATTATTACACTTCCACCCTTCGAGCATCCGCTCTTGCGACTCCACTCTGCCCGTCCGGCTAAGGCAAGACAGAGGCGGGTGGCATACGCCCCCTTGATACACGTCGGTACCCTCGGTAACGCAACCCACCGACAGCTCGCCACATGCTGCCCTGAGGGAAACTGACTGCACTGATGGGGCAGTTATGGCAGTTAAGAGGCATTAAATGCCCCACCAGCATATAAATTTAAAATACATTATAAAGGTTAGGTTAGGTTATTATAAAGTGACTATCTAAATGATCACACTATTTGGGAATAGGGTCACTATTCATAGAGCCATGTTTGGTAACAACATTATTTATAATATTGTATTACTTTTATATGTGTATGTAAACATACATAAGACTGTAATCGTATTAGGTATGATTGTATGTTATACTATATTGTATTTTTATATTATATTATTATAATTATTAACATTGAAAAGAGGAGATAAAAAATAGACCTTCACAGTTTCTTGCCTGTTCTTCTCGAGAAGGCTCTCCCAATTTCCGAACAGGTGTCGAGTCAATATTTTTTTTTTCCTTATTCGTACGTACGGACAAGGTTTTTGTTTTTTTTTAAGCTTTTTTTTGTATTGTTTGTTGACGTCAATAAGTGCCTGTAAAGGTCTATGTTGAATAAAGATTATTTTGATTTGATTTGATTTGAGTTACAATCTTTATAGTTAACAGTCAAAACTTCTTCTGCATGCAGTAGTAACTTTTTACTTATATTTGAATAGTCACAAGCCAAAGATAAACATAATAATGACTTTTAATAAGAATAACACAGGCTACAATTTATAAATGAAGGTGTGTTCCTAACATCAAAGAGTCAATTTGCACTTTATTAACGCTATTCAATCATATCTATCAACACAGTGTGCGTGCGTGCGTTGGAGCACAGAATACATCGTTGGAGGATTTAATGTCACGTTCCAAATTGAATAGCCACAAAATGTAATAGGTCAATTTAGACTTTTTTGCGATTTGGTTAGCTATGCGACATTATCTATAAAATAATTAGGAACAAAAAACTGCCACTGTACAAATCTTTTTTGACAGGACGAAGTCTGTCGTGTCCACTAGTTTAACATATATTCTAACATCACCAAGATGCTATCATTATGAATGACTCCCATACCAATAAGAATAAAACCACAGAAATGCTGATAGAACTATAAATGAGGTTAGCAGGGGACGGAAAACAATTTTATTTCCTAGTGCGGTGAATCGAGAAATGACATCAAAGTATAAAGAAAACTCCCAAGTAATTTCCATTCTTTGTACTATAATAGCAAGGGATAGATGCGGAGTAGACGTAAATATACAATAGTCGGGCATTAAGGGAATATGATAGCACAGACAAGTTGCAAACTGCCAATATTAAGGAAACGTGATAGCATAGACAAGTTGCGAAACTGCCAATATTGCTTAACAGACTGCATAATGTAACAGCTCAAGAAAGCTCAAAATCGAAAGATCAAAAATCAAAATCAAAATAATCTTTATTAAAAAATTACTTATTGACGTCAAATCAAATATACCTTTAAGAGAACAAAATCCTTGTGCATGCATATATAGAAGAAAAAAATGACTCTTCTCTCTATTGAACATAAGCCTTTACTAGGTATTTATTTATAATATATATTTAATAATTATTTATAAATTATTTGTTTAATTCATAAACGTATAGTTTGGGCGTAATTTTAATAAATCAAAATTTTAAAGTCCAGTAGTTATATGTATAAGAAAATAAAATCAAAATTCTATAAGACACTCCCATTTTATGAACAAACTAACTATATCTTTGTTAATTGTAGCCTATAAGTTATTCTGATGTAAAAGCTTTATTATTTTAAAGTTTCATTAAAATCCATTCAGTAGTTTTCTCGTGAAAAATAAAACAAAACATCTATCCATACAAATTCCCGCCCTTATTATATTAGCTGGGCCTCAGTTTAATTTATTAGATCAGTTCGATTTACTATGACTATAAAAAAGGTTTGTACGAGCGGTACACCTGAGATCCTGATAATGATAAGACTAAAAGATAGAAGTTTGCTGCTCTAAGATATTAATAACTAATTGCTGATGATATTAATGAGCACACGGTCGCGATGCGCGGCAGAAGGACGTGCACCGGATGATTGCGAAACGATCATCATCATCAGCCCCTCTTCGTCCACTGCTGGACATAGGCCTCTTCGAGTGTACGCCACTGAGATCTATTTTCGGCTTCTCGCATCTAGCTCCTGCCAGCCATCCTGCGCAAATCATCACTCCACCTTGCCTGAGGACGTCCTACACTACGTTTGCCGTTTCGCGGTATCCACTCTAGAACACGTTTGCCTCAACGGCCATCGGTTCTACGGCTAACATGGCCAGCCCACTACCACTTCAGTTTGCTAATCTTGTGGACTATGTCGATGACTTTGGTTCTCTGACGTATCACCTCATTTCTGATGCGATCCCTCAGAGAAACGCCGAGCATAGCCCTTTTGTAATGTAATAATACTCTTCCTCACCAACTAGA